>CAIGQQ010034122.1:329139-343039 GCA_903798035.1 Danio albolineatus | reverse complement strand
ATATATATATATATATATATATATATATATATATATATATATATTATGCACATTTTGTAAATTAATGCACATCATGGCGTTGCCATCAACCATTTTTTTATGCTCTTATCCAAAATGTGCCTAAAAATAGGTGGATGGAAACATAGCTAGTGTTTTCTTCAGTAGAACAGTAAGAAAGATGTTTAGCTCATAGTGCATACTTAAGTGTACATTCTCTGAACCATTAAACTACCCCTTTAAGTTAACTAATTCCATATAAAAACACAAGCAGCTTTGTATATATGTTTTTTCATTTAACTTGATGAAAACCCATTGGGATTATAATAATTCTGTAAATTTCAGGAGAATTTAACATATAAAGCTTTGTTTTAATATGCTAAAGGTGAATACAATCACTAAGAATCACTGTTAAAGCAATAAGAATCTTTTTTTATTTCATTATTTTTTCATAATTTATAAAAGCCAAAATAATTTCTGAATTTTGATTTAGACAACACAAAGAAATGTCAAGATGGACTGTTCACTGACCATCAGATGCCCAAAAA
This sequence comes from Danio albolineatus, assembly GCA_903798035.1. NCBI lineage: Eukaryota > Metazoa > Chordata > Actinopteri > Cypriniformes > Danionidae > Danio > Danio albolineatus. The sequence continues at coordinate 342,494 of CAIGQQ010034122.1, read as the reverse complement.
TTGGCTAAATCTTCTGTCACAATCTCCAGTCTAGCTAGAGCAGTCATAAAGAGGTGTTTAATAGGTCTCTGTATGGTGACTACATTAGTCTGTCTGAAGCTCTGCTAGATGTGTTTGAGAATAAGCACTGAGGTCGCAGCTGCAGCTCTTCACCACCTCCAGCCTCACAAACACATGACACACAATTCAAAAGCTACTTTAAATGTTGTGCAAGCAGCCCACATCATTAGCCTTTGTTATTTTTGCATTGCCTTTGATTTGGCTTGCTAATTTCTCTGCTTTTGTGTTGCTAGACGAGCTTAGCCTTGCATATGCATATCAGATTCATGTATACTTTTAAATCTGCGTTTATTGTAGTCAAAAGCCGCATGTTCTGTTTTTAGTCGATATTGCTTTTCTATTAAACGATGATAACTAAATATGTAGCTTTTAGCCTTTCGGTTTTGGGCTAATTGTTTTTTGTTGTTGTCTGTAGGATAACAGACAGCTGCTGAATGAGAGAATTAAGCTGGAGGGAATCATGACCAGGGTGGAGACGTACCTCAACGAAAACCTGCGCAAACGTCTCGATCAAGTTGAGCAGGTGAAGATACTTCTTGTTTTGCTTGCATGAAAATTCAGTGCCTTGTAGTTGTGTGCTTAAAGTGTCTTGTATACAGGAATTGAATGAACTGAGAGAAACCGAAGGAGGAACGGTCCTCACAGCCACAACGTCAGAGCTGGATGGCATTAACAAACGCATAAAAGACACTATGGCTCGCTCTGAAGGTGCACACTCCACTCAGTGTTTACTAAAAAGAAAGCCTTACTTTCGTTGGTCTTCATTTAGTTTCTCGTTTTCAGATTTGGACACCCTTATCGATAAGACGGAAGTGGAAATCAAGGAGCACCAGAAGAGCATGGAGCGCTGGAAGAACATCGAGAAGGAGCAGAACGAAGCCATCAATCACGACACCAAGGAGCTGGAGAAGATGACCAACAGACAGGGCATGTTGTTAAAGAAGAAAGAGGAGTGCATGAAGAAGATCCGCGAGCTGGGCTCCCTGCCGCAGGAGGCCTTCGAGAAGTACCAGACGCTCACACTCAAGCAGGTACATTAAAAAATGTTCTGAGCCGAAAAAAGTTTTCACTCCGGGTTGGCACGGTGGCTCAGTGGTAAGCACTGTCACCTCACAGCAAGAAGGTCGCTGGTTCAAGTCCCAGCTGGGCAAGTTGGCATTTATGTGTGGAATTTGCATGTTCTCTCTGTGTTGGCGTAGGTTCCCCCAGGGTGCTCCGTTTTGCTCCACAGTCCAAAGACATGCGCTATAGGGGAATTGGATAAACAAATTGGAGTGTGAATGCCAGAGTGTATGGGTTTTTCCAAGTACTGGGTTGCGGCTGGAAGGGAATCCGCTTCGTAAAACTTTGAAAATTTAGAAACAGTTGTAAAGAAATGGCAATGCCCATGTGCCTTCGGTCAAATAAGCATTACAAATTTAATTTTAAATACAAAATTTATTTAAAAATTAGCTGCTGGTAAAAAAAACAAAAAGACTTGTTGTACAAATTGTATGGATTTCTCTGAGAAACTTTTTATTTACAGACATGTATATATTTATATAAATACTTTTATATTCCCCTCTTAACCTTCCATTTGCTACCAAAACTTCCATTTTAACAAAACTCGAGCGTCAACCAGTGTTTCCACGTTGCTTAAAAGCATTTAAAAGTACTTGAATTTCAGAAATATGGATTAGAGGCTTAAAAAACAAACAGAGGTCCTTGAATGTGCTTGAAGTAAATTTGTTTATGGTTTTATTTCACTAATTGTGCTCAAATACAGAAGTAAAAAAAACTGAAATTCTTAAATGACAAATTTTATTTTAGTATTGTACAATAATACGGACACATTTTATCAATATTTCAGAAACCACGTTTGAATATCACCCATTATAAATGAAACAAATATTATTATAATTCTTTGAACATGGCTTAATGTAAATATTAAGTGTAAGTAAATTAAGTACAGTAAGGACTTTCACGACGCTACATATGCTGGGGTATGATTTACAAAGGTCTTTGCTATCAAAACGTAGTTTTCTTTCCCCAAACATTTTATTTGTTTTGCATCTTATAAAGTAACTTCCATTACATGAGAATTAAAAGTATTAAAATATGGATGCATTTTTCCATGACACTGTGTTTGCTAACAGAACATTAGACAAACAACACTAAGTTGCATGGGAGTGTACTCAAAATTAATAACTGTATTCAGAAATGATATAAAATAGGCTATTAATAACCTAAATTATATTTACCTAAATAATAATAATAATAATAATAATTATTAATATTATTATTATTATTTTACTGAGTACATTGGACAGGAGCTTTTTTCCCTCCCTTTACCTTCTAGTTAAAGTTCAGGGTTCCATCTCATCTCCTATGACTCATTCAGTCTGATATTAAACTCTATTTTCCTTCTCGTTCAAAAGCCTGTCACAAATGAGGTCATAAACAAGCATTACATAATCAGACGAAGACCACGACATGACCGGGTACCCTTGAAGAAGCCTCTCACTTCCACCTCCTCCTCTGCTCATGTCTGCTCATTTCCCTCTCATCCCCCTCCAGTCTTTCTCTTAGTTGATCCTCCTCCTGTGTCTCCACCTCTCCAGTCAGGGCCTCTATTGTGCCAGTCCTCCTACACAGAGGTGACTCACTCTTCATTACCCCATGCTTGCGCTTTTACCTTTTCACCCTTTTTCGGTGAGGTTGAGGAGGGAGGATGAGTTGTGCCATTTCTGTCTGTTTCTTTTTTTTTCACTTGTATGTTTTAAAGTGGGGATTATGACATGGTTTTGGTCTGAACAAACTGACATGTTTTGTTACGATGCGATCTTTGTGAATATTTTATTCACAGGGAAAATTATGATTTAAAAAGAGGTTGCTAAATTACAATGTAAATACAACGTTCGTTTGCTGCAAAATGTTTGGCGTTCCCCCCCAAAAATGTCTGTTTTAAATACTTCACAGAGAATCTTTGCATTTGCTGACGAAACATACTTTATTAATTTATTTTCCTTAGTCCCTTATGTATCAGGGGTCGCCACAGCGGAATGAACCACCGACTATTCTGGCATATGTTTTACGCAACGGATGCCCTTCCAGCTGCAACCCAGTACTAGGAAACACTCATTCACATTCATACACTTTGGCCAATTTAGTTTATTTAAATCACCTATCGCGCATGTCTTTGGACTGTGGGGGAAACCAGAGCACCTGGTGGAAACCCACACGAACACGGGAAGAAAATGCTCACTCCACACAGAAATGCTACCTGGCCCAGCTGGGACTCGAACCAGCGACCTTTAGTGCTAACCACTGAGCAACTGTGGCACCCCAAAATATACTTATTTCCCTTAATACATTTTGTGCTGTTAGCAAAATGTATTTCTATAAGATCAGAAAGTTATTTCTTAAATTTTGAATTGAAAAATCATATTCAACTTTTTTTTTTGTCAAATGTATTTATGTATTTGTTTTTGTATAATCTCTAATTGAAGTATGACGTTAATTTTTCATTCATTCATTCATTTTCTTTTCGGCTTAGTCCCTTTATTAATCCGGGCTCGCCACAGCGGAATCAACCGCCAACTTATCCGGCATTTGTTTTACGCAGCGGATGCCCTTCCAGCCACAACCCATCTCTGGGAAACACATTCATACATTCTCATTCACACACACACATACACTATGGACAATTTAGTTTACCCAATTCACCTGTACCGCATGTCTTTGGACTGTGGGGGAAACCGGAGCACCCGGAGGAAACCCACGCAACCACGGGGAGAACATGCAAACTCCACACAGAAATGCCAACTGGCCCAACCGGGACCTGCCCCAACCGGGGATCGAACCAGCGACCTTCTTGCTGTGAGGCGAACGTGGCGCCCGACGTTGATCTTATCATGTAATATTTTTATGTATGTATTGATCTTGCCACACAATGGTCATAAGTTGCTGTGGCAATAAACAAACAAACCTGAATATTCCCAAGTTTTGAACTTTGCATTAACAAATTTTTAAAGCATATTTACTTTGAGAAACTTCCCTCTGGGTTTTTTGCGTTTTTCTACACAATTTTTTCAGTGTATTTCCCAGAGAAACGTTTCTTTCCCAAACTTTGGTTTTGCTATCAAAACTTTCCTCACAGAAACGGATTACTAAATAAATACCAAAGAAACTTTTAGCTCGCAAGAATATTGTTTAGGCCCAATCCCAATTCTATTTTTGTACCCCTTCCCCTTGGTCCTTAAAACAGAGTGTGAAGGGGTAGGGCTTCAAATATAACCACTAAGAAATGGGACACCACTAAACACCTGCACACGTCATCATATGTCATCGCGATCTCTTGCTTCATATGAGATCGACGATCACGACTGCTGTAGTTATTCCAGTTGTTTTTTTTTTTTTTTGGTATTTATCTTCAGAAATCACTGAAGGCTTATATCATGTTATCATATAACATATAATGTGGCAATAAGATGGTAACTGTACTGTCTATTATTTACACCATGGCCATATTCATAAGTGTAAACACAGGAAAACAACATTAACACATTGACAAAGCTCATTCCCAGACACTAGACTTTTCTGACAGGGTATTGGAGTGACAGAATGTTGTGGGACTGCTGTACAGGATTTATTACTATAGATTATAGATGGCAAAAGTTAGCTAAAAAACAAACGCCATTATGAATGTATTAAAACATAAGCTTGTTTGTTGTAAAAATTTATAATGGTGACAAAAAAATCTCCTTGTCCTGAAAAATCTACGTTTCAAGGATTATCTTGCCCTTCCCCTTAGCCCTACGCCTTCAAGCTAAGGAGAATTGGGACACCCCTAGCCCTTCACATAAACACGCAAAACAAGGGGTAAGGGGAAGGGCTAAGGTGTAGAATTGGGATTGGGCCTTACTCTTTGCTTACAAATTTTTCACTTCCTCATGAAATAATATTTTTTTTAGTGTGCAAAGATTTCTCGTTTTCTGAAGATAAAATAAAATTTTAATAAAAAAAATAAAAAGTAAATTTAGCAATTTGCTTTTAGCTAACATTGCGTTTGCTTGCAAAATAATTCTTTTTTCTTTCTGGGAATGCAAAAGTTCTCACTCACAGTTACCCCATCAGGCATTTTGTACCATTTCAGTGGTTCATGTTGTGTAATGATTTTGTGTTTGTGTGTGTTCAGTTGTTCAGGAAGCTGGAGCAGTGCAACACGGAGCTGAAGAAGTACAGCCACGTGAATAAAAAAGCCTTGGATCAGTTTGTCAATTTCTCCGAGCAAAAGGAGAAGTTGATCAAGAGGCAGGACGAGCTGGACCGAGGCTACAAATCCATCATGGAGCTCATGAACGTTCTGGAACTGCGCAAATACGAGGCCATTCAGCTCACCTTCAAACAGGTACAACTATCAGACAAACTCAAGTTACTGACAAAAAAAAACAAAAAAACACACACAACAAAAGTTAGTGTTTCCGCCTTAGTCTCAAGTTTACTAGTATTGTGTTTTAGATTTTAAATAATGTTAAACTGTCTTTATTTTCTTATGTCCATTACCTTTAAAGCTTAATCCATAGCTTCACAAAGGGATAAGGCTTTTGTTGTAGAAGCGCTAGTCATTTGTACTATTATTTCAAACAACAAGGGGCGACTCAGCGTGATCGTCATGAGGAAAAACTGGTGAAGAAGTTGACGAATGAAAGAATGTAATTAGGTATAATTTAAATAGGTTGTGGACGAATTTGTGAAAATGTTTTTAATACACTGACAAATCCACACTACAAAGGAGCTGAGGAAGCTGCCTTTCCTTTACGGACAAGCAAGTATAAATCAAGTTTGTTAAAATCCTTAAAATGCTCCAGCAGTTCTGTGGAATTTGGTGCCACTATAGAAACGTGGTGGTGATGTTTTTTTCTCTAGTCCAATTAGCTATATTGCGATAGACAGGAGATCAGCATCATAATATAGCTTTTAAAATGTCTTAAATTTGACCAGATGAAACCTGCAATCAAATAAATACATGTGTTTTGTGTCCCTGCAGGTGTCGAAGAACTTCAGTGAGGTGTTTCAGAAGCTGGTGCCTGGCGGTAAAGCCACTCTGGTGATGAAGAAGGGGGACACCGAGGGCGGACAGTCTCAGGACGAGGGCGAGGGTGGAGACAGCGAAAGAGCATCGTCCTCTCAGAGCAGTGTGCCTAGTGTGGACCAGTTCACTGGAGTGGGCATCAGGGTGAGGAAAAACATCTTTGTCTGGATATAGTTGAATGTAGTTGTAGTATAGTTGAATGTAGTTCTTAAATAATACAATAAATGTAAATAATAATAATAAAGGGGTTGTTCCTCTTCTGCTTCAAGATCAGTAATATTAATATAATTCAATAAAGGTTTCCACTTGACATGTTTTCTGAAGACTCTGTGTTTGTGTTGGCCAGGTGTCATTCACAGGTAAACAGGGTGAGATGAGGGAGATGCAGCAGCTCTCTGGAGGTCAGAAGTCTCTGGTGGCTCTGGCTCTCATCTTTGCCATCCAGAAGTGTGATCCTGCTCCGTTCTATCTGTTTGATGAAATCGACCAGGCTCTGGACGCACAGCATAGAAAAGCAGTGTCAGGTAATGACGCTAATGATTGTTGATAATAGCACTTAGTATTACAGCAAATGAAGAAGACAGTTCAAAGGAAGAGAAGTTTTCTCATAAGTACAGTTGACAATAAATAAAGCATATACATATCTACAAAAACCTGTTTAGTCTACACAAAATCTACGTCTGAAATATACATTTTTTTCATTTTGACCAGTATGCATCCTGGTTTTAACTCAAGCTACTCACTTTTTTAAACCCAGAAAATCAATATGATTTTAACAGAATTGATTTTAGATAAGGCTGGGCGATGAACTGATTTTTTTTTTAGCTATTAACTCAAGTGTGTGTATAGTTTTTTGAGTGAAAATCGGTTTTCAGTCTTGACACTTGACACTCTTGACTCTCCTCTGAGCTCCTGTAGTTTTGCTATAGAAACTCAAACAACATGGCAGAGGAGAACTGTTACACTCTGTGAAATTAAATACAACACTGACGCATAAACACACCTTCCAAAAAAACTGCATAATTTAAGATTTCCAGTGACGCATTCACCGTCAGACACGCGTATTTGAACCTGCGCGCCACATCTTGTGTTTCTCACTGTGAGGAGTAATGGATAAGACTATAATGAAGAAGACGTACATATGAAAGGAACTGTTACCCATCTAATGTTGGAACTCAATGCCGCTGTGTCCAGATAAATTAGGTGACCCCGCTGCAAAAAGAATAAACAATAAACGTTCATTATTAGGTAGCGTAAATATCAACACTGTGACAACTCACTCAGTGCACTAATGTTTGTCTACCAGATATAGCAGCCCGACACAAATACAAGCAATAAAATGAAACCCACTAGCCTAGCGTGACTCATTTAAGTGAAACGAATAAACTTCTGAATGTTCGTGTTGAAATAAAATGTACAAAATAATCTTGAAAGAGCTCTCCTATTTAACTTTGTTTACTTTCACTGTAATTTTATGAATTGGTTTAATTGATATTATTATTCGCGGTTTCCTCTACATTGATTCTTCCATGGCGGGGCGCTATACTAAAATTCATTCCCACCACGTCTACATTACAGCTTCTCAAAGCATTCAGTCGTTGTTGTTTTTCTTTAATAGCGGGTTATAATCGCACCAAAACGTTTTAAAAGGTAACCAAATTATAACAGAGTGAACTTTTCTGTAATTGTAGTAGTGCTGTATTTTATTTGTTTTAAGCTGACTGACTGGCTAACTGACAGGGCTGAACGATACGTGAGGCTAGCAAACACGATGCAGCTTTCAGTTATAATGATCACAGTTTCCTAAATTATACTTTATAGATAAAGGTCTTGGGTTCTGCATAAAATGACTTTGTATTGCTGGAGTTTTTAGCCCTTTAGTTTACTTTAGGACACATCAATGCCTTTCTGCAGGTCTATTGGAGACATTCATAAATATTCCTCGCGAATCTAATAAATGTTTGAGACTCGTTACATAAACGCACTAAATCACACTAAGCGCACAAGAAAACATGAACAGCGAATATTTGAGGGTGTGCAAGAAGTTTTGTGCATGAACGGAGAAAAACAGCGCATAAGCTAAGAGATTCGCATGATCGTTTTACATAACTGCGATCTCGTCTTTGAATACTGCGCTCACCACATTTGTCATTGAAATAACGCCATAGCTAGTTGAAAGATCTGTGTAAAAGACCTGCCGCCACAGCTGGAAAAAATCATAGAGGAAACACTGTTTATTATAAAAGTCTTGTATGCAGTTGTAATTAGATCTTCTAATGAGAGCGAGCAAAGTTCAAAGAATTATACCGTTTTTTTCAATATCCTATAATTCTATAATTGTCAAATGGTGAAATGCTTATGCTAATTATATAGGTTAATGACCTTCAACTCTTTTTAGTGGAGAGAAAAAAATCGATTTTTTTGTGGGTGTGAATAAATCAGGGATTTTTTTTAAAACATAGGCCCAGCCCTAATTGTAAATTAAATATTTATTTGACATTTTAATTGATATATTATAATAAATATTATGTACTATTTTATTTTGATTGCTTTAGCAGTCTGCTTGGTTTCTATAATGTCATTTTGTAAATAAAAATAGCATTGTAATTTATGAAATATGCACAAAAGATAACTTGGTGCAATAGGTAAATGTATTTTTCTAACTGGTTAGCTTTCACAGCGTTTTTCTTTAAATGACAAGCAAAGTGCTTTATTTTTTCGTTACTACAAACAACAGTTTTCACTGTGGATATTTGAGTGTTTTGGTGTGCTCTTTCAGACATGATCATGGAGCTGGCCGGACACGCTCAGTTCATCACCACCACCTTCAGACCCGAGCTGCTGGAGTCGGCTGACAAGTTCTACGGCGTTAAATTCAGAAACAAGGTAACAGACATCATTAACACTCCGATGTGCCAAACAATTAGCACATGCAAAGCAGTCTGGAGCTCTGAAAGCTAACTATAAATGGAAATTTCATCAAGCACAGATGTGCTCCCCAGGCTTAATCTCTCCCTGTGTGTGTGTGTGTTAGGTGAGTCACATCGATGTGATCTCAGCAGAGCAGGCGAAGGACTTTGTGGAGGACGACACCACTCACGGCTAAGAGAAAAACACTCACCTCTTGCAGTCATTTTCCTCATTTTTCCAGCGCCATCTCAACTGGTGTGTTTTCCTTTTTAAAATCCCAGTTGGATCGAAAGCTGTTTGTTTGTTTGTTTTTTTATTCTGAGCAGGATTCGCTGACAAATGGTTGTTTTTACAGTTTTATATTTTCTCTCCTCTTGTTAATTCTCTCGTATTTCAAGGATAAAACACTGAAATGTTTGTTTGTTTGTTTGTTGTTCCGAGGCCAATGCTTGAGACCTGCTTCAGCTTGAGTTATTTAAAGATGAGGAAGTTAGGGAACCGATGTTATAAGCTGAGACTCAATACGCAGGTAGGTGTGTATTGTAGGGGAAAGTTCACACTAAAATCTAAATGTACTCATCGTTTACTCTCTCTCAAGTCATTCCAGACATAGAGTTTCTTTCTTTTTGGTGAACACAAAAGAACATCATTTGAAGAATGTTGGAAACCAGTAATTATTAACATCCATAAAAGAAATAAATACTACGGAAGTCCGAGGTTTCTGGAATTTTTAAAATATCTTTGTTTAACTGGAAAAACACATTGAGGGTGAGTAAATGATTTTTAATTGTGTGAACTATCCCTTTTAAAGTCTGTTCACCGCAGGTTCTCTCTTCTTCACTTATCAACTAGCATGAGCTGTTCTCTTTTTTTTTAAGCGATTATATATGAAAGTGGCTCATTTTGTAGGTTTTTTTGTCCCCTTCGAATGAGCTTAAATGTTTTTATCAACGTTGCTTCATTTGTTCTTCAGTCATTGTGCTTTAGTCTTTTTAATGCGTTTTCTGTTACCCATAAAAGAATAAAATAACCCTGGTCTTTATCAAAGCTGGTTTCATGCACTGGTTTATTGGCACTAGAGGGCGCTGTCTCACATGCTTTACTGTTTTGATGATGACTTGGGGATGTGCCTTTTGTTGAACATTCAGACACTTGGAGGATGCTTTTGGCTTGGACAAGTAAGTATTTATAATTTATATAAATATGATCAATATGTCATGTACAGTATATTATTCCTACAGCTAAGGAAAAAATAAAGGTCACATATCTGTCAGTATTTATTTATTATTATTATTATTATTATTATTACAGTTTATACTAGATTTATTATTTTGCTTATTATTAGAGCAGGACAAAAATGAATCGTGATTAAGTTTTCTTAACATGTGTGTTTGAACTGTGTATATTATGAATATATAAATACACATATGCATGCATATATTTGAGATTGTTTATAGTTTGATATAAAATGTATATGATACAAATTATATATAAATTTAAATATCTACATAACAATTGATTTGTATAGTTTTGTTTTTGTGTGTGTGTGTGTGTGTGTGTGTGTTTGTGTATACATAAACACTCAACAGGCCACTTGGGTACACCTGTCCAACTGCTTGTTAACGCAAATTTCTAATCAGCCAATCACATAGCAGGTCAAGATGGTCTGCTGCAGTTCAAACTGAGCATCAGAATGGGGAAGAAAGGTGATTTTGGGCTGCTCTGAGTATTCCAGAAACTGTTGATCTACTGGAATTTTCATGCACATGCATCTCTAGGGTTTACAGAGAATGGTCCAAAAAAGAGAAAATATCCAGTCAGCGGCAGCTCTGTGGTTGCAAATGCGTTGTTGATGTCAGAGGAGAATGGCCAGACTGGTTCCATTGAACGCACAACACGTCAAACCTTGGGGCAGATGGGCTACAGCAGCAGAAGACCACACCGGGTGCCATCCTGTCAACTGAGTAGAAGAAACTGAGGCTACGATTTGCACAGGCTCACCAAAATTGGACAATAGAAGATTGTAAAATAGTTGAGTCTTGAATTCAGGCTGGTGGTGTAATGATGTGGGGATATTTTCTTGGCACACTGAGCCCAGTAGTGCCAATTGAGCATCGTGTCAACACCACAGCCTACGTGTGTATTGTTGCTGGCCATGTCCATCCCTTTATGACCACAGTGTACCCATCTTCTGATGGCTAGCAGGATAACACACCATGTCATAAAGCGCGAATCATCTCAGACTGGTTTCGTGAACATGACAATGAGTTCACTGTACTCAAATGGCCCCCACAGTCACCAGAGCTCAATCCAATAGAGCACCTTTGGGATGTGGTGGAACAGGTGATTCGCATCATGGATGTGCAGCTGACAAATCTGCAGCAACTGTGTGATGCTATATCAATATGGACCAAAGTCTCTGAGGAATATGTCCAGTACCTTGTTGAATCTATGCCATGAAGGATTAAGGCAGTTCTGAAGGCAAAGGGCGGTCCAACCCGGTACTAGTGAGGTGTACCTAATAAAGTGGCCAGCGAGTGTAAATATTAGGGCTGCACGATATTGAGAAAATCTGACATTGCGATATTTTGTTTTTTTTTGTGATACACATTGCAATATATATAATATACAATTTTACCAGATGACTTGAATAGCTCATTTGGAATTAATTTATTTATTATAGATTGACTGAGATGATTCTGTAAATTGTGCACAAAATGTAATAAACAAATTAGTAGAATAGCCTAATGCAGTAGAGCAAATTTAAAAGTGAAAAACTGCTTTGTTTTTATGGAAACAAATCATATGCATGTACAGAAATTAAAAAAATCACATAAAATAACAATGTAAAGACTCTTTTAATCGTTCATTCATTCATTAATTTGTTTTCTTTTCAGCTTTTTCCTTTATTAATCAGGGGTCGCCACAGTGGAATGAACCGGCAACTTATCCAGCATATGTTTTACGCAGCGGATGCCCTTCCAGTTCCAATGCTCAAATTCCAATGCTCTGCCTTTCCTTTTTGCTTAGTTTACAGGATAAATGGAAATGTAATTTTCCTTAAATAATTAACAAATTGTTAAAAATTGTTTATTTGAAATGTATGTATTTTTGCGCGAAATTTCAATCATTTAAAGTACAATTCAGCCTTTTTTGTACATTGGTGTCATGTTCAATTTGGAATGAAAGATTTTCAACATAATTAACAGAAATGTTATGCAGTATGAACGAAAATAACCAATATAAATTTGAACAAGAATCATTTAATATGATGAAATATGGTAATTTTTATCTTCACCACACAGCAAAAATATCAGTGTACATTTAACTCAATTTGAGTTTAACTTAACACTCCTTGGGTGTACATATGACTCCCTCCATTTTGGAGTAAAATTAACACTTTCTAAAGTGTGAGATTTGTACATTACTCATAGAGTTCATTTTAACACAGTAAGAGTTTATTCTTACATCGAACATCGAGTGTTATTATACCCTTCAAAGTGTTAATTATGGTGGCTTGAAAAGCCAACATACTGTTATCTCACTTAAACTTATTATTATTCTTCTTCTTCTTCTTCTTCTTATTCTTCTGAGACTGTTTTTCTACCGGTATCTCCTCCTAGGCCTTTCAAGCTACATACTTCAAACTTTTGTCAAACCTTCAAACTGGTCTTACTCGAGTTGCTATATCTTTTCTAACTGATCCGACCTTGGGTTATCCCAAAAACGACCCAGAACTGTCTCAAAAATCCCATTGACTTAACATTGGGTCAAACTTTGTGAGCTCATAACTCTGCATCAGACTGTCTGACAGACTAGAGTCTGGCCTCATTCAACTCAGTCTAGCCAACAGCCAATCACTGATGACCTTTAAACTTACTAGCCACTCCCTAGCAACCGATTTCAGCACCTAGCAACTGTCCCATAGACTTCCATTGTAATAGACTGCCATTGACTTAACATTGAGTCAACCTCTGTGAGCTCATAACTCTGCATCAGACTGTCCTACAGACTAGAGTCTGACCTCATTCAACTCAGTCTAGCCAACAGCCAATCACTGATGATTTCTAAACTTACTAGCCACTCCCTAGCAACCGATTTCAGCACCCTAGCAACTGTCCCATAGACTGTGACTAGCTGTTCTAGCACATGCTAATAGTTTTAACACCCTACCGACATGCTAATCTTGCTAGTAACATGCTAGCATACTAGTACATACTAGTGACATGCTAGTCATGCTAGCACTTGCTAATTCATGCTAAAAACATGCTAGTAACATGCTAATTCATGCTAGAATCATGCTAGTAACATG
>CAIGQQ010034122.1:298610-324896 GCA_903798035.1 Danio albolineatus | reverse complement strand
ACAAATATTATGTTAAACTTTTATTTTGGATGTGATTAATCACGATTCTTTTTTTGACAGCCCTAATTATTACAGATGTTGCACGGCTGGTCATTCAGAGGTCATGCCTCTGAATGAGCGAGTTTTAGCTACTTGTACATTAAGGTAGCATTCAGAAAAAACAAAACTCCCTCAAAGAAACTTGACATAGAGGAGCATAAAACCCTCACTGCCAGCTAGTGTATTGGAAGAGTTATTGCAGAGCAACTCAGAGTGCAGAAGTACAAATGCACTATACGCGCAGCATAGGCTTGACGCAGAAGTATAAGACCCAATCCCAATTCTACCCCTTTAACCCTTTTTCTTACTCATCGATTTGCACATTCACGTGAAGGGATAGCTGTATCCCAAATCTCATTAGCTTGAAGGCATAGGGCTAAGGGGAAGGGCTAGATAGCCCTTGAAACTGAGATTTTTCAGGACCACACTCAAAACCAAGGGGTACGAAAATTTCCCAGAATACACCAGCTACAACGACAGCATGGTTGAATACGGAAGTAGGCAGATGCACAAGTTATTTTTTTGTCATTATTACAAATTTTTACATCAAACAAGCATATGTTTTAATGCATTCATAACGGCATTCATGTTTTACCATCATGCTTTAGTAATAACTTGTATAGTAATCCCACAACATACTTTCACATCTGTCCCTCGATACTTGAATTTCCTGTCAGAAAAGTCTAGTGGCTGAGAATGACCTTTTTACAGTGTCTGGTATAATGTTAATGTTGTTTTTGTGTGTTTATGAATATGGCCCCGTTAAATACACAGTACAGTTACGATCTTATTGCCACATTATATCGTTATGATAACATGATATCGTTGCCTTCAGTGATTTTCTGAAGATAAATACAATAATGCAACTGGAATAACTACAGCAGTCGTGATCTCAAATGAAGCAAGAGATTACAATGACGTATGATGAAGTGTGCAGGTGCTGCTGTCCCATTACTTAGGGGTAAAATTCGAAACTCTTCCCCTTCACACTCTGTTTCAAGGGCCAATGGGAAGGGGTAGGGGTAAACATTTGAATTGGGATTGGGCCTAAATCAGGCTTTAAGAATGTGTCCAGTGCAGATGTGCAAAACTTTTGGTGAAAGTGGAAAGTGTTGGTCAGTTAAATTGTCTGGAGAACTTTTACTACGATTTACTGAAGACACCCACTAAACGTTTTTAAAAGTTGTTAAGAATTTATATTTGATAAATTTCTAAAATATATATATTTTTAAAATCTATTTGAAATGTGTTAAATTTCAGAACTTTGTAGAATAAGAAATCAAAAACTAGTCAAAAAAACAAAACAAAAAACAGCTCCAAAAATAGCTAAATGTTTAATTTCTTACCGCAAGGGGTGTTTCAAGCTTAGACACTTTTTTTCAGACCATAATTAACATTATGCATAATTAATATAAATAGTATTAATATTTCACTCTAACACATTCCTGAAGCATTTTGCTGAAGTATTTCTTGCACTGCTGACACACAGCTGTCATTTCGGTTGCAACTGTTTCCGAGGGTTTTCTGTGTGCAGTTGTTCTGCTGATGTGGCTGCGGTTTTGGTGTCAGTGATTCTGTAAACCGGATCAGCTTTCCTACATGTCAAGAAAACTCCAGCTCTGTGACTGTGAGTGTCACGGGTGTCAGCGGGAGCTTAATGAGGCTCTCAGCAAGAGGATAAGAGACCCTCTGTGCCTTTACTGTTCATTATTTTGACTCACAATCTACTGCAGCTACTGTTTGATCATTCTATTATATTATATATCGTTTTGTCTATTGTTTATTCCGCTTATAAATTTACTTAAGTCTCAGTTTATTTATAGAGACAATTTAAAAACGAGTACAGTTATAAAATGTGCAGTACCATGCTCTAAAATACTTATAAAAGCTATGCAAACAACATCACAAGTCATAAAAACAAAATATCTTTACTATGGGTTAAGTAGGTGATGAGTACACTCCATTTTGAAAATGAATGTTTTTATCCATTTCTCAGTGAATGTAGGCAATGTATTTTGGTGCATATTAACAAAACAGATTTATTAAACAGATATATTTATGAAAATAATATTTTAGTCACCAAACATATTTAGAAATTGAAAGGTAATACAATTAAATTCAAGCAAAATATTGCAAAAAAAATTACCAACCTACAAAATTTCAATAAATATTATTATCATTATTATTATTATTTATTATTTTTTGCTTCTCTTGATTTTTCCATTTTTTTTATTTTAATTTTTTATCTGTATTTAATATTTTTCTATAACATATAAATGTGGGTGTACCAGTTTTTGGACCGTTATCGTAAGTTATTTTGTCAGATAAGCTCCAGATTTGGCTTCAGTACTGACTAATCTAGTGTACTGTATATGCACAAATATAATATTGTATAGCTTCCTGTTAAAAATCTGAATTTAAAAGATAAATTTGTGAGGGGTGTACTCTTATATGCTGAGCACTGTACAAGCAGAAGCACTTTAAAATCTATTCTAAAGCATAGCGGGGGCCAATGTAAAGACATTAAAACAGGAGTAAGAGCTCACTCACACCAAACGTGCCTTTGCTTCTAAAATTGCGAGAGTCAGCGCTCAAGAATAGTTTTTAAAAATGCACAGCATGAAACACGAGGGGATCCGGAGACAGTCACTGAGTGTCTGTAGTCAGAAACTTGCAATGGTTGTCTCACATCTGAGCTTTTCTGTGAAAGTTGACGAACTCGACACTGTACGCTGTGGTCATAAAGGGATGAACATGGTCAGCAACAATATTTAGGTTGGCTGTGGCGTTGACACAATGCTCAGTTGGTACTAAAGGGGCGAAAGTGTGCCTAGAAAATACCCCCACACCATGAAGCACTGATATAAGACAGGATGGATCCATGCTTTCATGTTGTTGAGGCCAAATTCTGACCGTACCATCCGAATGTCGCAGCAGAAATTGAGACTCATCAGACCAGGCTACATTTCTCCAATCTTCTATCGTTCAATTTTGGTGAACCTGTGCAAATTGTAGCCTCAGTTTCCTGTTGTTAGCTGACAGGAGTGGCACGTGGTGTGGTCTTTTGCTGCTGTAGCCCATCCGCTTCAAGGTTTGACGTGTTGTGTGTTCAGAGGTGCTCTTCTGCATACCTACGAAGGCATTTGCATTCCACAGAGCTGCCGCTCACTAGATATTTTCTCTTTTTCTGACCATTCTCTGTAAACCCTAGAGATGGTTGTGCGTGAAAATCCCAGTAGATCAGCAGTTTCTGAAATACTCAGACCAGCCTGTCTGGAACCAACAACCATGCCACGTTCAATGTCACTTAAATCCCCTTTCTTCCCCATTCTGATGCTCGCTTTGAACTGCAGCAGATCGTCTTGACCATGTCTACATGCCTAAATGCATTGAGTTGCTGCCGTGTGTTTGGCTGATTAGAAATTTGCGTTAACGAGTAGTTGGATAGGTGTACCTAATAAAGTCTCATTCTATTGTGTTATTGTTCCATCTAACTATCTCTGTCGGTCTGTTTTGGTTCTATCTATAGAATATGAAATTAGATATATCAGTTACTGTCTGTTGTTCTTGTGTTCTGTCTATTCATTGTTCCATTTTAATTTATGTTTTTGCTCTCTCCTTTTCTATTGTATCTATTTTTCTATCTTGTGTTTTATCTGTAACTCTGTCCTTCTATCTTTCTCATTCTGCCTATCACTTAATAGTGTATTCTGTAATAGTCTGTAATCTTTTGTTTTATCGTTCTTTCTATTAACCTCTTACACTCTGGTGCTATTTTGGGATTTCCGCCTGGATTTTATTTACCCAATTTTAAAAGCTTCCTAAATCCACATGCAGAGGAGTAAATGCAAAAATGTGGTATCATTTTAAAGAAAACCCTTTACATTTTCATAAAACACTATTGAAAGTGATTAAAATAATTGTATATGTTGTCTGTGTTATCACACACTTTAAAAAAAAGAGGCGCTTTCTGTATTTTTTCTTTATAAACCCAAATTTAAAAGAGCACCTTTTAGGTTCTGTGGGGTCTAGGTTTCTGTTATTTTGGTGGTTCCTGCACATGTCAGTAATCATAAGAAAAATGAAAATAGCCTCTATCATAATCTATGCAAATGTTATTGTATTCCAACTGATGAGAGGTGCTATACCTTTTTTACAGTATGTACTTTCCGCCTACCAAACTTGGAAAGTCTTCCATGCAAATGCAGTGGTATAAATGACAAATTCCAGCGTTATTGGACAGAAAACCATTTGAATTTGAAGAAACTGCTGAAAGTAATAAGTAATATTTGTTATGTTTTCTGTTTTATGATGAATTACTTTAACATTGGGCGCTTTTTTATTTTTTGTTTTAAAATGCTTTTTTGAAAATGTGTAGATAATCCCATAAGAGAATAAGACAACTCCAGACAGTTCTGCTTGAAACCAGCAGATAGCAGCAAACACTAGGAAAAAGAATTTTGTCTCTACCATAGAGTAAGCAAAGGTTATTGTAATTCAACTGAATATTGGGAAAATAACTTTTTGATCATTCATATCAATTATGACATATTTGCTTCTGCATAGTTCTTACATGATAAGAACATGAGTTTCCATTACTTTCTCATTTCTCCTTCCCATTTGTATCATAACATTATATCAAAGAAGTCAAGGTCAGCTTGTCCAAAACTTCCTCAGCTCCTAGAAAAAAAGCTTATTTTTGGTCCGTCTTCTTTTTCTGCGCCATAAAAAACGCGGTGATTCATTCGATAACTGTTTGATATGTGAATATAATTCAGTAAAGGAACGCTAGAATTGTACATGGACTGGCGAGAGCTTTTACTTGAGCTATGACTTGTACATGTGTGTCATATATGAAGCATAAAAAGTAGGAAAATGACAGCTCGGGTATCCAGTATTTTGTTGTGTAATTAAATGTTAATAACTTTTGTACAGTAAAATAAAAACCAAAGTGATGCATATGTGCATAAAATATAGCTTCTACGCTTTCAAACGAAACCACTTATAGGGGTCTTGCGCAACGGACCTTTAAAAATAAAAGAGAAGTTGATGACCGCAGAGTTTAAGAGGGGTTCTAATGTAACTTGCTTATTTTTCTATCCAACATTCTATGTTCCTATGTTTTAACATACTTTTGTTCATAAAATGTCATCTATCTGTCTATCGATCTATCCACCTTTGTGTAACTATTTTGTTGTTCTGTCCATCATTCAATCTGTCGTATGTTGTTTTGATTCAATTGAATCTTTACATCTGTTGTTCTCATTGCATCTATTAAGTATAATGACTTTATATACGTCATTCTTCAGTGCCATTCTGCATGTTGTGTGTTTTCTATTGTAGTCCTGTCTACTATCTAATACTATCTATTCAAGTTAAATTTTATTTGTTGACAATTCAAAAATCTGAATCAAGTGCCACCAAAAACACCTTCACCCACCATTCAAACCTCCAGTTATTCTTTGCATCTGATGCTGAAAGTCTTTGCAGCAGACCCTCCGTCAGCATTAATGTTCCCCAGCTTTACACTCAGAGAATCAAAGGGCTTTGCACATAGAACGACAGGGCTCCGTTGTCCCCCTCACTAAATGTTAATGGTCGAAAATGTTAATAATCTACACACAGTGCACCGTGTCTTTGATGATCCGATGACGAAACTGATCCAGCACTTTTGAGCGTCCGGCTAATGGCATTCCTCACACTTGAACCGTCATTGGTCAGCAGGAGAATAAAAGTGTACGGCAGCCCTCAGGGACTCCCAAATGGTCAAGTGCCTTTAACGTCTTCGCTTCCTGTCGTATTCCTCCAGCTTCCCCCTTTTGAACACCCTTTTTTTATCCACACTTTTTTTTTTTTAGACGTTTGAGGGGTCTGGCAGGAGCCACTTTCATTACCGCCGCTGATCCCAGAGGAACCCGTTTAGAATAACACGCCAGGATATAGTGCAGAAAACCAAACTCCTGAAACATTGTTGGAATTTCCTTCGGGTTGAGTGTAATTTCTACTATGAAGCAAACTTGGGACAAGGGTGTTTTTGAAAACGGACAGTCTAAAATAGCTGGGAATGTCGGGAAAGCTTCTGTCGAGCACCTCCAGAGGTAGGAAAATTCGTCGTTGTTGGAAAGCATGTTTGCGTTGTATGCAAAATCAATTTGTTGACGAGTGTTTCGCCTCAGTTTTGGGTGGTTAAGTTGGGCTGAAGTTGTGTGACTAATGTAGGAAATCCTGTAAATGTTTGAAGTGGTTTTGTTTTTTAAGACGTAGAGATGATGGATTGGTTTGATGAGTGTAACTTGGTGTTCTTTGCCAAAGTGTAGTTCCGCTGTGATTTCTGAGCTATTATTGTAGTCACGCTTCTCCAACAGAAACACTGTTATCATTCCTGTTATCATTCCTGCTTAACCCCTAATGCTTTTCTGTCCTGTCACAGCTTCAAACACGCATTTCGCTTATACATTGAATGCAATATAAATCTAATACTAGTCAAGTGCTTATTTAATTTCATATCACTTCATTGTTATTTTTTTATTGATTTTTTTTTTTTTTTTTTTTTGCATTGTATTGACTTTACTCTGAAATTTTTGCTTATTGTTCTGACAATTCTAGCTAAAACTTTGTTCAACTGTTAATCTGGTTAAATTATGACAATTTATTTGACAGTTAAGTACGAAATAATTTATATTAAATACAACAAATCTAATATATTCAAGTGCTTGTTTAATTCTTTTAAATCACTTAAATTTTTTTTTACAGATTTTTTATTTTTACATTTTTAATAGATTTGTTTTACGTGTTAAGTCTAGGCGTACTATTAAACTTCTAATGCACAATGCTCATCATTCTGACACTTTTTACCTAAGACTTAATATACGTTGACTCGACTGTTTATCTGCTTAAAATATATGAAAATCAGTTGGATGGTTAAATGCTAAATAATTGACGAATTATTGATATTGTTTGCTTTTCACATTTGTTACGTTTTTGCTTAATTTATAGCGCAAAAGCTTTATTTATTTTAATTGTGCTTGGAAATTACAGAAATGTTGAGAAAATAAGTTTTTAAAATGAGCAATTAGCCCCTTTAATACACAAATAAAACCGCTATGTAAAATACTTAATGCTATATTTAAGTATTTTGTTCTTAATTAAAGACACTCAAAGTTATTCCATAAACGTGTTAAATATCAATAAATGGCATTTTACTGAATTATTGCCAATGAAGCTATTATATTAAAGTATTATCATATTTTAGCTTTAGTTCGTGTTATTGTTTTTGCCTAGTCTATAAAACTTTGGTTACACTAAGTGGCATATTTGTGTGTGTAAAGCATTAAAATGAAAACATTAAAATACTCTATTCTTTTTTTATGATTCAAATTTTGTTCAATAATTTTACTGTACCACCAGTTTACATCCTTTTAACATCCCATTTCTCCTCCCCAACAGCGGCAGTTACAGTAATTAGATGTTGCCATCATAAATAGTGAAAAAAAAAACACATACAGCATAAATAATGCATAAATAAAAAGCACACATACAGAAAATAATAATAGTAAAAAAAAACTTAACAAAAAAAACTGAATATAAATAATACATAATTAAATGAAAGAAGATAATTACACTTTTATCATGCGTCTCACCACAGTGACCCTATTCATTCTTCAAAAATGCCAAATAACTTCCCCATCTTTTCAGATAAACATCCAGTTTATCAATTAACCTATATGTCATTTGTGCTGCCACCTTCCCCAATTCCGTAGCCCATTCTTGAAATGATTGAAATGATTCATTCTTGAACCTGCTAAATGCCATCCCCTCATAATGATTCGTCTTTCAGACAAAATACTCATTATTCTTAACTAATTTAACTAATTTGTTGTATACATTTATTCAATTTGATAATAATTATACAAAATAAAACACACACAAAAAATAAATGTGTAAAATAACAACAACGAACAAAAAATATTAATAAGGATGGATATTTGTCTTACATTCATAACAAAAATGTCAATAAAAGTCATTGTTAAACTGCAGAGTTAAACGTTCCCCATCAAAAGTTATCAGAGTGGAGATCAAAACCCCAAAAGTGTCAATGAAAGTGTCAATAATTGCACAAATAAACGCCAAATCACAAGCTGTCGACTGCTTTTTTAAAAACTGCATATACTTTATTGTGTTACATTTTCAAAATGTTTTGAATCTGTTAAAAACCTTTACTAATAACCAGTTGAAGTAATAATAATAATGCATTTTATTTAGTGCTGTCCAAGAATTAATCGTGATTAATCACATCCAAAATAAAAGTTTGTTTTGACATAATATGTGTGTGTGTTATATATATTTATTATGTATATGTGATAAACACATTCATAGAAGCCAAAACTATATATAAAAAAGTTACATCAAAGTAGTTACATCATTTTCAAATGTAAAATTTGTGTCATACACATATATTTTTTATATATCTAAATATAAACCAACATTTGATCAAGTATATGCATGTGTGTATTTATATATTCATAATAAAATATACACAGTACACACACAAATATTATGTTAAACTTTTATTTTGGATGTGATTAATCACGATTAATTTTTGGACAGCTCTAATTATATTTAAAGGTGCCTTTCTTGACACTCAAGATGACCGTACAGGACAGCAAGAACAATCAGTTCAAACAAAAACACAACATAAAAGTCAACAGAATACAATACAATTTTTTAAAAATGCAGTTGAGTTAAAGAGAATAAGTAAGCTGTTCTAAACAGATGTGTTTTGAGATTTAAGTTGTGAAAGAGTCTATATTACGGAGCCACAATTATTCACTCTCCTGTTAATTTCCCTTTTTTCTTTTTTCTTTAAATATTTCCCAAATGCTAAGTAATAGAGCAATGTATTTTTCACAGTATTTCTTATAGTATTTTTTCTTCTGGAGAAAGTCTTACTTAAATTATTTGTGCTAGAATAAAAGCAGTTTTTTTTAAAAACAATTGTAAGGTCAATATTAATACAGTATCTACCTTAAGCAATTGTTTTTCGATTGTCTACAGAACAAACCCTCGTTATACAATGATTTGCCTAATTACCTGACCTTGCCTAATTTATCTAGTAATGCCTTTAAATGTCACTTTATGCAAGTATCTTGAAAAATATCTAGTAAAATATTATTTACTGTCATTATGGCAAAGGTAAAAGAAATCAGTGATTAGAAATGAGTTATTATATATGTTTATAAATGTGTTGAAAAAATCTCTCTGTTAAGCAGAAATTGAGTTAAAATATACTGAAGGGCTCATAATTCTGACTTCAACTGTATGTGACTTATTTAATCATGTAGAATGTCAGATATGTTAGTATTCCCTTTCATGTCTCTCTTTTTACATCATAAATCAGTTATGAAGATGAAAACAGAATGAAATGAAGGTGATTTAAAGCATAATACATGAGCTTGGTTTCTCCACAGACTGTTTTAAATGTTTTCAGCAGATACTACTGGTGACAAACTGCGATATCAGTGCTGATGTGGACGTAAGTGATGGCCTCATTCCTGCTACATGCCTCTCTATCAATCAGTTAGTCGAAATACAACACAAATCACCAGAAACGCTTGCATTTAAAAGCTAGTAACAGCCTTTTTAATGATAAAACAGTTCAGATGGTTGCATGTAGACAACCGTTTAAGGCACTTATGCGACAACATGGTACTTAACTTGCTCTAGCACAAGTGAACATAATTAGCTCTCAGCACGGGACAAACATGGCAGTGAGTGACGTATAGAATCAGGCGGCTCTTCTGTGCATCTTACAGAAATGTGGATGCCGGTTTTGTTGCGGTGCTAAAAAGGTGTCGGTTTACGGACGTGTCGTGTTCGTTAA
Source organism: Danio albolineatus (assembly GCA_903798035.1). Classification (NCBI taxonomy): domain Eukaryota; kingdom Metazoa; phylum Chordata; class Actinopteri; order Cypriniformes; family Danionidae; genus Danio; species Danio albolineatus. The sequence continues at coordinate 314,977 of CAIGQQ010034122.1, read as the reverse complement.
TGCTATTTTAACCACGTCAACATACTCCGCTTATGCACAACACTTGCTATATGGTCTGTGCAGATCTGCTGACATTCTCTCTAGGCCTGTCACGATATCAATGTTTTGTTGTTTGATATATTGCACCAAAATGTATTGCAATTAAATGATTTGTATTGTCATTTTAAGGCTATTTTATGCCACTCAATATATAATGCCATGACAATGTAATGTCATAATGCAAGTAAACTCACCCAAAGAACACTATTTCATTCTTAAGAATATTTAATTTAAATATGGTCATTTAAACTATTTATTAATCAGTAATTGGAATCAGAATGTGAAAACTCATATCCTAAATAAATAATAATAAATGTTAACAAAAAAAGTGTAAGGTCAAAAGTAACAGAGGCTTTGATATCTGCTACCAGATCTATTTTCAGTCGTCAGACACCCACATGAAAATATACTGTAGTATTTTAAAGTAATACTATGGCAAAGATGACACTGACACCTCCAATAGAGATAGAGATGTTGAACAATCAGCTGAAATGTTGCTAGTATTGGTTTTTATGTATAGGCGATTATATATTGCATCACCAAAAAGGTTGTGTCCATGTGTTGTACGATAAGTTCAATTCAATTCACATTTATTTGTATAGCGCTTTTACAATGTAGATTGTGTCAAAGCAGCTTCACATAGAAGGTTATAGTAAATTGAAAATGTCAGTTTAGTTGTTAATTTTTGAGTTCAGTTCAGTTCAGTGTTGTTTAATATTCACTACTTAGAGTCCAAACACTGAAGAGTAATCCATCGGTGCGCAGCTCTAGCTGCAGTCTAGGCGCCGGAGGTTGGAGAACTCGAGGCTCGTCTGTCCTTGGAGGGTCACAGGAATCCGTCTCTTGCTTGCTACTCCGCCATCAGCTGCTCAGGATACAGCGAGGTCCAGGATTATGGAACCTTGGAATCGTCTCGTCACGGGTCTTGGATCGCATCCGTGGCGCTGCATAGTCTCTGGGGGCCTCGGGATGAGTATCCCCAGGTGGAAATAGAGAACAAAGAGAATAATTAGCATAGCTGCTGTTCATAGTGTATATAAAGGAGATGCGTGGAGCACATTCATGCATCATACCGCTATGTGATGTATTGAGTGTATGCTTTACTAAAGAGATAGGTCTTTAATCTAGTGTTGAACTGTGAGAGTGTTTGAGCCTCTGACATTATCAGGAAGGCTATTCCAGAGTTTAGAGCCATAAATGAAAAGGCTCGACCTCCTTTACTTGACTTTGCTGTTGTGGGTACTACCAGAAGCCCTGAGTTTTGAGATCTTAATGCGCGGGTTGGATTGTAGCGAGACAGAAGGTTGGTTAGATAAACAGGAGCTAGATTATTTAATGCTTTATATGTAAGAAGTAATATTTTAAACTCAATACCAAACTTAACAGACAGCCAGTGTAACGAGGATAAAATTGGGGTGATATGATCATATTTTCTAGACCTGGTAAGAACTCTGGCGGCTGCATTTTGTACTAGCTGAAGTTTGTTAACAGAGGAGGCTGGGCAACCAGCGAGCAGAGCATTACAGTAATCCAGCCTATAAGTCATAAAAGCATGAACTAGCTTTTCTGCATCTGAGATGGATAGCATACTTCGTAGCTTAGCAATATTTCTCAGATGAAAGAATGCAGTTTTTGTGATATGGGAGATATGGTTTTCAAAAGTTAAATTGCTGTCTAATATGACACCCAGATCTTTAACAGTAGAGCTAATGCTAACTCTGCATCCCTCTTGTTGCAGGTGGAGTTGTGAGATCTGCTGTGTAAAGGATTTAGGTCCTATAAGTAATAGTTCAGTTTTGTCTGAGTTTAAGAGAAGGAAGTTGTTGGTCATCAGTTGTAAGTCCATATATTGATTATTATGACAGGCCCAATTTCTTCCCATGATGAAACTGTTGTCGTTTAGAGCATTTTTTAGCTTGAGAATGTGACAACTGTCAGATGTTTTCATTAGCTTTCATAAAAAATAGCAAATAGGGATTTCTAAGAGTAGTAAAATAGATTAAAGCATGGTGAATTTTGTTTATTTTATGCCAAAAGAGAGCTTTTTCATTTGAAATTTGGAATAAATGTTATTTACAAACTAAAAAGCAACAACATTTCACTCATTATATACTATATATCAGTGTTTCTCAACCACGCTGGTCAGGAGGATCACCAGAACTGCATGTTTTGTATGTCTCCTTTGTCTGTCACACCCATTACTGGTCTTTCAGTCTCTGCTCATGAGCTGATGATCTGAATCAGGTGTGTTTGGGTAAGGAGACGGAGACAATGTGCAGAGCTGGGGGTCTTCCAGGAACGTGGCTGAGAAACACTGCTGAATATATGTTCGTTTAGTGGGTAACACTTAATAACTACACGTTATGAATCATTTATTACGCATTAGCAATTTATGCATTAACTCTGCATTATAAGACATTAGTAAGTAGTTTATAGCTGCAGCTACAAACGCTGTATTCTTGACTTACAAACATACATAATGTGCTGTCCTATGAAGTGCATTCATAGGAAAAAAAGTGAAAAATGTGTGTTTTTATTCGATGTTTGATGTAATCTTGAATGAAACGTGAAGAGAGGGTGGCACATAGTGTAGCTCCTCCCCTTTTTAAAAACAGCCAATAGTATTTTGTTTTATCACAGTTCTGCCAATAAGAGTGGTTGAGCTCTAACACATCAAATGAAAAGCGTCTCAACGGGGGCGGGGCATATCAGATACTAGAGAGTGTTTGATTGGTTATGATTTGATGAGAAAATATGAAGTAGAATGTGGGTGACATGAGTAAAACCGTTGATCCATGTAGGCGGAAGTGACAAACTACAAGCTTTACTTGTTTGTATTAGTTTTATATCTTGTAAATGTGGATTTTGTCACTGTTTTGAAGCACACTAGCTTATAGATATGCTAAATACAAACAATACTGCTACCAACATCTAAAAAACGTTATTTTCAGACATTAATGATAAACTTTTTCGTTACTAAATTAAGTATAGCATTATTTAAAAACTGTTTGGATTTAAGAGTAGTAAGTATTTTTTAAGATCATTTAGAATGACTCAAAGGATTAATAAACTATTCAAATTCATTTTCAAGCATATAATGGTTAAAGTTGCTCTGTATGTTAATAAATGCTTTATTAACATAACTTGCCGTTTTGTGACCTAATCTTACGTGAGGACTGTTTATAAATTCTTTATAAATGTTATGGTGTGCAGTCATTATAAAACGTTAACGTTTAGGGTACACAAATGGTTAAAAGTGATTTTCTATATAGAGAAATATCTGACTGTTTCAAAGAGCTTTTGATAAATAACGACAGAATATATGTGAGAATAATGTTTCATCATCGTTCAGCATTACAAATATATATTAATGTAAAAGTTAAATTACATACTCTGCCCTGTGCTTATTAGAATATGTCAAATTAGAAAATGTCAAACTCTCTGAAAATGGGTCAACCCTAGAGGTTCGAAGAATTGTTTAAGTAGCATAAGACTTAAAATAATCATTAATTTAATATCTTGAAAAATATTAAATGGATTTTATTTAATTCCTGACAGTCAGGTATACCAAACACCATAAATTTTAAAAATACAACAAAATAAATCCAGTCAGAATTATGAGCCCTCCTGTATATTTTTTCCCAATTTCTGCTTAACGAAAACTAACCCATTTCTAAACATAATAGTTTTAATAACTCATTTCTAATAACTGATTTAGTTCATCTTTGCCATAATGACAGTTCATAATATTTTACTAGATATTTTTCAAGAACCTAGTATTCAGCTTAAGGTGACATTTAAAGGCTTAACTATGTTAATTAGGCAAGTTAGGATAATTGGGAAAAACATTGAATAACAGTGGTTTGTTCTGTAGACAATTGAAAAACAATCTAGCTTAAGGGAGCTATTAATATTGACCATAAAAAGGTATTTTTTTTAAAAAAACCCTGCTTTTCTTCTAGCCAAAATAATCCAAATAAGACTTTCTCCAGTAGAAAAAATATTATAGAAAATACTGTAAAATCCCTTGCTCTGTTAAACAACATTTGGGAAATATTTGAACACAGAAAAAAAGGAAATTCACAGGGGGCGAATAATTGTGCCTTCAACTGTATGTTTTAGTAGACATTATGTTTTTTAGTAGACGTTTTAAACCCATTTTATTTATTTTTGGGTCATTTTGAAATGTAGTAGAATAGAGTATGTTGAGTTTAACAAATCATAAGCTGTCGACTATTTATGATGTAGTTTATTTGTGCAATTATCGACACTTTCAAATTGCATTTTTTGGGGTTTTGATCTCCGCTCTGATAACTTTTAATAACTTAAGGGGGTTAATAATATTGACCTTAAAATGGTTTTAAAACAAGTAAAAAGTTTTATTCTGACCGAATAAAGATTTTCTCCTGAAGGAAAAATATTATAGGGAATACAGTAAAAAATTCCTTGCTCTGTTAAACATCATTTAGAAAATATTTTAAAAAGATAGAATAAACTCACAGGAGGGGGAATAATTTTGCTGTACATAAACAAATCTGATACTTCCAAGCTAATCTTATAAAAATAAGGCTACATTTTATTTAATGAAAAGTCAATTTTCTCTAAATCTCATGTCGCTAACATTATTGCTATGTGAAACAAAAAAAAACTTGATCTATTCGATTAGAAATCAAACTCTCTTCATGCTGTCTAATTACTGCAAGCCTGTCCCTAATAATACTTTTCAGTCGAAAACAACCCTGCAGCACCAAGCCAATCTTGTCACTCTATCCCTCCTAACGTGGCCATTATAATTTCGTGACATTCCTCTTGAAATATCCACCATACCTACTAAGTCGGCTTTAATTGTTTAACAGCCCCATCCCAGGTTAGCTGGCTCCTGCAATAATGGGCACGGTGAAGTGAACACTCAGCCGCCCCGCATCCAAGCGTTTCACAGCCAGCGAAAGGTCGGTGCGCTGAAAGACGAGGCATTTTTGATGGATTGTTTTTAAATAGCGCAGTGGGCCGCAGCATTAGGGTTGGTATTGTCAGGATGTTGCGTTGGCCTTTTTTTTTCGCCCCCTCTGGTCTCTTTTGCAATACAGCTGCTCTCTCTATATCACTCTGCCGCCCCGATCCAAAGGGGGACGTTTTTCTTGCCCCGGGGAACGCCAATGAGGGCTGATGGGAGTCCCGGAAGCCATTCTGGGTCTGGAGAGCTTTGGGCTTTTCTGGGATAAAACTGCTGTATGGTGAATATGCCTTCGGAAAGGTACATCGTCCTTTTTTTCTTTGGTTATTGGTGTTGTTTTGACCTTCGAGTAGTTGTTGATGATTTAAACTCTGTATTTACTTCGGTTTTATGCGTGTTTCTTTGCAGCGTGTTGACCTTGGTTTCTCATAGCGTGCATGCGTGTTTGCTGGTATTACCAGGATGCTTAAATCGCAGCTGGGAAATATGTCGTGAATGCCTTTGTCCCTTCAGCTCTTAAGACTACCGGCTATTTGGTTGCCTTTTGTCATTAGGCGCAACTCATGAAGGAGTTTGGTAACACAATGCTGTGTTCTGATGTGGTGGCCATTGAACTTCTAAAACTTCTAGTCATTAGGTTGGATATTTATTTAGAGTAGTAGTACTTTGTTTTTTAAAATGTTTTATTTATATAAGTGCCCAATGTGAAATTGTCAGATGTCTCTGTGTGTGTATGCTGAATGTTAAATCTCCCTACGAGGACAATTAAAGTTGACTAACTAACTACAATAACGGGTATTATTGAGTTTGAGCAGTGGTAGATGGTCAGCGTGAGATGTTTGAAGCAAGAAATTGTTTGTTTATTGGTCCTGAAAGAGAAGTAATGTCGTTCAAAAGTAAAATAGACAATTTTTTAAAATTCAGATGTGAGTGTAGGATGTATATCTAGGCTGTGTAATTGAAAAACTTGCTAAGCTAGCTGTTTTCGTTGTAGTTTTTTACTATATATGCTGTAGGCTGCACGATGTTGGGAAAAACTGACATTGCTATATTTTATTTATATGCAATACATATTGCAATACAATTATTCATTCATTCATTTTCTTTTCGGCTTAGTCCCTTTATTAATCCGGGGTCGCCACAGCGGAATGAACCGCCAACTTATCCAGCATTTGTTTTACGCAGCGGATGCCCTTCCAGCCACAACCCATCTCTGGAAAACACATCCATACACACTCATTCACACACATACACTACGGACAATTTAGCTTACCCAGTTCACCTATACCACATGTCTTTGGACTGTGGGGGAAACCGGAGCACCCGGAGGAAACCCACGCAACCACGGGGAGAACATGCAAACTCCACACAGAAATGCCAACTGGCCCAGCAGTGGATCGAACCAGCGACCTTCTTGCTGTGAGGCGAACGTGCTTACCACTAGGCCACCGTGGCGTATAAGTATAATTTTAACAGATGAAATGAATAGCTTTAATTGAAAAGAATTATTCATTTTAGGTCAATTTTGGATGATAACAAGATGATTTTGTAGTGGAGCGCATCTGAATAAAATGAATAAACCAAATCACAAGCAATGATGAATACAGTAAAGCAAAGTTACAAATGACATAAATGCATTGTTTTTTTCTGGGAGTCTAACAATATTCAGGCACACAAATTGATCTTTCATTCATCATTAATTTTACTTCAGCTCAGTCCCTTTATTCAACTGGGGTCGTCGCAGCGGAATGAACCGCCAGCTTATCCAGCATATGTTTTACACAGCGGATGCCCTTCCAGCTGCAACCCAACACCCATACACTCTCGCATTCACACACTTACGTACTGTACACTATCGCCAGTTTATCTTATTCAATTCACTTGTACTGCATGTCTTTGTACTGTGGGTGAAACCGGAGCACCCGGAGGAAACCCACGCATACACTGAGAGAACATGCAAACGCCACAAAGAAAAGTCATCGGACCCAGCCGGAGCTCGAAGCAGTGATCTTCTTGCTTCAGTGCTAATCACTGAGCCACCATGTCGCCTACAACCCAATTCTTAAGGTTTTCTCTTGGGACAACTTACTTGTTTTATGTTTAATCCCTTTAAATTTGTAAAAAATAATTAATATAGTGTTGGCACAACATGAAGGAATTGTGTGGAACCAGCATTTTTTACAGTGAACCAAATTGCGAAAGGAAAAAGTTTACTTCTATAAATTATCCATATGTACAATGAACAAAAATTTTGGTTACTAAAACATTTAAACATTCAAGGTGACAAACCGAAATTGCAGTTATCTTAAATTTGTAGAAGTTGTCAATCAACCAGACTGAGATGTAGGGCTGCACAATATATCGTTTCAGCATCGATATCGCAATGTGATCATTCACAATAGTCACATCGTAGGATATGCAGTATTGAGTTAGGATAAGAATTCATCGTTTGCATGTGTTTTTGAGTTCTGTGATTGTATAATGATTTTAAAAACATTCAGACATAAGAAGTTGTACCATTTCTGACTTTAATAATGATTAATTTGATTGAATTTTGTCTATTTTTATTATTCAGTTACTGAACCTGAATACTATTAGACTTGAAAAACGCTTAGTTTCGTTTTGTTATTATTATTATTTTAGTTGTATCTTTTTCTGCATTGGATTGCTTATTAGATTTTATGGACGTTCATGGCAGATTCATCCCAATCAATCCAACATTATAAATTCTTTCCAAATAGAGATTTTCACCTGGTGAAATTTGTTGTGTTTGTTGATGTTTATATATCGCCATGTATATTGCAGAATAAAAATATTTTAATGTTACAATTTTACAATATCATGCTGACCTACTGAGAAGTAAAAAATAATGCATTGCTGTAATTTTTGTAGCTTTAAGATTAGCAAAGAGAGATTCGTTTATTAGAACTTTTGCGGAAATGTTTTAACATACAGTAATGCGACAAATACAGTACTAAAATGCTAAAGTTAGCTTTAAATACAAACCACCAAAGTGCAAAGAACAAACTTTGAAATCCAGCTAATCACCAGCAAAAAAAAAAAAGAAAATGTTTTGTTATTATTTTCTGAACAAAACTGCACACCATTGCTAAAGATTAGATTAGTTTGAGTCTCAAATGAAAACTCTGTAATGCTGGCATTTGTTGTACATCTAAATGCTGGTCATGAGATGTTTGCGACCGAAGGTTTTATCATAATGTGACCCAAACGGAACGACAGTGCTCAATGTTAGCTTTTCTCAGTTGGGAAGCAAACAAATGTCGAACGGCAAACACTGTGATGCTTACATTAGTAAAGCTGTACAATTATTTGATTTTCTCACCAAAAACAATTAAACATTTTTGATATAAAAAAAAACCAACATCAATGCTACATTCTTATTTGTAAGTTAATGCAAAATTTGTCAAGCAACCAAACTGAATTTAAAACCAAAATTAAAGAGAGATCAAAGTTCACTTAAAAATGGAAATTGTCATCATTTACTCGCCCTTTAATTATTTTAAACTATTATGAGTTTATTTCTTCCATTGAACTTACTTTTTTTTCCAACAAATACTATGGATATCAATGGTTACAGGATTTCAGCATTCTTCAAAATATCTTCTTTTGTGTTACCTAACCCTAATATATTAATAATAGAAACCCTAATAGATTTGAAAGCACCTGAGGTCAGCAAATAGTGAGTAAATGTTCATTATTAGGTGAACTATCCCGTTAAACCAAAGTCTATTTTTAAGTTAAAGCTGTATAACCTTTGGGTTTGGGTATACAGTTGCGTTTACAGTGCTTGGCTTAGAAAGGTTGAAAGAATACCAGTAGTACAATCTGTTGTACCATTTCTGTGCTGTACTTATTTTTCATAAACTATTCTCATCATTTTCCTTGTCTTTTTTTTGTTCATGAGTTGAATAAATGTACAGTGTTTCCCACAGGTTTGAAATATACTTGCAGTGGTAGCTGGATTGAGACACACTTTTTTTCTAATCTACATCACATAAAAAGTTAACTATATGAGACAAACAATTAAAATATTGTTAAAAATCTAATTAAGAAAAAATTATACACTGTTTCTATTTATTGGGTTAAAGTTAAAAAAAAAAGAAATAATAAAATAAAACCCACTATTTATACTTTTATGCTATTCAGGAGTCGTGTGCACCCACTCACAGGTAAAATCTGCTTCTTTCTCGTATTCAAGTTCAGGTTGCTTTATTGGCATGACATTTTGTACACTGTTACCAAAGCATCTTAGATGTATAAAATATGTAATAAATTAACGTCATCAAATTAATAAAGTTATAATTGTAGTATAAAATTATACTGCTAATAAGAAATAGGCCTAAATAAAAGAAGAAAAGGAATAAAAACAGACTTTAAAAATTAGGCTAATTAAAAGTACAAGACATGTCGATTATTAAAATACGGCAAATTAGATAATCATCCATTTCTAATGGTGTACAGATATTTTGCAGCCCATTTAGAGAATTTAATAAAGTTTTTCTGAGTAGTTGAGATTAAAGAATTAATTATTTTACAGTTTCTCTCGCGGCTGTGCACATACAATTAACGATAGCTTTAGAAAGCTAAAGCAAAAGCCAAATCCTGGACATTTTAGGAGATTTTGAAACCCCGGACACATTTTTAAGTTCCAAAAAGGCACGTCTCTTTGGGTCTCTGCTGAGCGTGTGAGACTGTTGACAGTTCTCCGCACACAGTACGAAAATGTTCGTCTGCTTAATCGTGGATGTTTGGTTATTGGCGGGTACAAAAAAGTTTAAAAGGATGATTATAATAATAATAATAATAATAATAATAAAAAAAGTGTCACTAAATATACTTGTCGGGCCATTAATATACCTGTACAGCCTGCCCAAGTAAAGTCTATGTGTGGGAGGCACTGATATAATTTGTATGGATGTTTGAGGTTAAAAAAGCAGTTAAAGCTACATGCTGCCATGTTCATGTCACAACAAACCTGAAAACCAGCAAACTTCATCTTTTTCACTCATTGCATCGTTCTCTGATATCTCTGTCATCTCTTACTTTCACCAAAGTCAAATGGTTGTGGCGGCAATCTTGAGGTTCAGGCGTTTCAATGTGCCTTGTTTCCTCCTGCGACGTCGATCGCATGACAGTTTATTCAGGAAGGTGTGATCTCTCAAATATCAGCACTCGCTCTTTCAGCAACCAAACGCGAGGGCTGTCAGCTGCTTTGATAGATGGAGCAACCAAACAGTCATCAATTATCGAACCCAGTCTGGGGAGAGTGGATGGGTTGTCCAAGCAAATCTGGGAAGTGTCAGTGTTTGTAATGGCCTAGAACACAGGCGTTACTTCCTTCAAGTCCTCGAACAAACGCAACAAATGCAGTGTGAAGAGATTTGTCACGTTAGCTTAGTGAAAAAGTGCCAGGCTTGGCCTTCGACTGGTGTCAACCGCTATCAGCCTATTTGTGGTGGCACTTATTTGTTTTCATCTTTGCAGAATTGCGGGTTTCCTGCTGTGGCTTTGGACTTCGGGCCTCTGAGCATGTGTTCATTGCTTTGCTGACACGTCCGAGCAACTGGGCTGAGCTTTAAGTTCAACGTTTGACAGGTTTATGGCACCAGCAACTTCTGCTATTTCACTGAAAGGGAATTTGCAGACTTTGAAGTGATTCGGGAGCAAATGGCACTGAGGAAATTCGGAGGATGAAAGTACGTCATGAATTACAATTTGTGATATATTGGCCTTGCTTGAATTTGACTTGTTTTTTTAAATGAGGAAAAAATATTAATCCATCCACCTATTTTTTATGTGCATTAAAAAAACGCTTAATGGAAAAGCCAAGATGCACACGTTATTAAAATGTGCCATAAATGTATAGTCACAATTGAGGCCCCGTTTACTCTAGTGCGCTTTAGTTTTAAAACAGCGTTTTAGCATGAAAACGATCTGCGTCCACACTAGCGTTTCTCCCAGCGTTTCTGAACAAATCTCCATCCACACTACTCCACCAAAAACGTATATCACGTGACCATCCGCGCACTCGCGAGCTCAAGTATAAACAGGAAGCACGTGTCTCGCTCGACATTTGGTTATTGTTAGTCGACAAACGCTGGTTGAACGATGAACACGATGGCAAAGAAAGCCTAAACCGTAACCCAAAACCGGCGTTCTAAATAGGGCTTACGCCGATTGAAACGTGAGCGATTAGCGAGTGCTGGAACAATAGCTTGCCTTTTGTGAATATATGTAGCTGCTGTAGTAAAGTTTAACTGCACATTGGTGTCTAAAACGGACAATAGTGCAAACAACGCTCCCATTTCTGTGTCCATGTTATTGTTTACAGTGAAGGCTGGTCTGCCGTCTTCCGGCGGCGTTGTAGTCATGTGGTAAGGGCTTGACGAATAAGAGTAGGTTACGCAATGATCCAAAAGCCCCAATCAAGTAGCAAATCTCAGGCCCCGTTTCCACTAGTACGTTTTCGTTTTAAAAGGCATACGTTTTGCTACGGTTACGCCATCCGTCCACACTACGCCGGAGTTTTCGAGGTGCGAAAACGGAGCGTTTTAGAAACGCTGGAGACGGCGTTTTCATTCTAAAACGCCGCCGCAGCGTCTCAGTGTGGACGGATATCTTTGAAAACAGAGGCGTGGCTGCTACGATCTGCTACGTGATTGGGGATTTGAGTCATTGCATAACCTTCCCTTATTCGTCAAGCGCACGTGGCTATAACGTCACCGGCAGACGGCAGACCAGCCTTCTCTGTAAACACTGTATTTTAGATAGCCATGGATGTTTTATATTCATTTGTTACTTTAAGTAATAACTCAACCTCGTTGTCTGTCCACAAAAAGACCTCTCTTGCTTTCTTTACCATCGCGTTCATCGTTCAACCAGCGTTTGTTGACTAACAATAACCAAATGCCGAGCGAGACACGTGCTTCCTGTTTATACTCGAACGCGCATGCCCAGGGTGCGCGAATGGTCCGCGAATGGTCACGTGATATACGTTTCTGGTGGAGTAGTGAAGACGGAGATCTGTTAAAACGCTGGGTGAAACGCTAGTGTGGACGCGGATCGTTTTCATGCTAAAACGCCGTTTTAAAACGAAAACGTACTAGTGTAAACGGGGCCTCAGTAGCCACGCCTTCGTTTTCAGACGTCTTCGTTTTCCCCCATCCACACTGAGATGGAGCAGCAGCGTTTTAGAATGAAAACGGCCTCTCCAGCGTTTCCAAAACACTCCGTTTTCGGGGCTCAAAAACTGGACGGATGGCGTAACCGCAGCAAAACATAGGCGTTTTAAAACGAAAATGCATTAGTGTAAATGGGGCCTGAGTTGGACAACCTTGTCTCACTTACTAGCCTTCAGATGAACTGCCAATTATTCTGGCATATGTTTTATGCAGCGGATGATCTTCCAGCCACAACCCAGTGCCGGGAAATACCTACAGTATACACTCTCATTCACACACACACACACACACACTACAGCCAATTTTGTTTACCTTATAACGCATGTCTTTGGACTGTGGGGGAAACCGGAGCACCCGGAGGAAACCCATGCAAACACAGAGAACATGCAAACTCTCTTTTTGAGGTATATTCCAGTTTTGCACCTAAGTCCAATTCACATTTTTGGATGGAAAAATACCTTATGATATCGATAATGATCTTGTTTTGGTACAGAGTAAAGTACAGATACATTTTTTTTGTGCTTTTCTCACAGCACGTCATATAATGATCCCGTTTTTTGATCATTAGACTGAATCAGTGAATTATGTATTTGTTTATTTATTTAATTATTTTTGTGGCAGTTACAAAGCTTATGACTGATTAAGCATTTACTCCAATAAAAAAAAAGGTAAAAAGCAGACCAATCACTTAATTTTTTGGGTTTTGGACTAAGTGGTAGTGGGATCTTTGGGAAGTGGTAAAAAGTAGACAAGCTCAAAACTTTGCAATTCACTTTAGACCTGCATTTAGTGTCATCTAACTAATTGGAATGACAAAAATGTATCTTAATACCAGGTGGGACATCCGTAGAAAAACACAAAGCTGTAACTGTAATGTTGCAGACATTTAGACCAATATTATTCTATCAAACAAAAGGAAAACAAATATAATGTACTGGATATCACAGATTAATTTTTATTAATACTGAGTATACAAAGCGATAGATAAAGTATTATATATATCATAAAAAGGCCAAAAGTTAATTGGTAACACTTTATTTTGATGGTTCATTTGAGTATTAGTAGACTGTCTGCTTAATATCTGTTGATACTGACATTCAGCAGACATTTATCTGACTATAAGAAACTTGGCAAGTACATGTCAACTTACACTAACCCCAACCCTAACCTAACAGTCTACTTATAATCTAATGAGAATTAGTTGGCTTGTAGATGCAATGTAACTGAAATTCAACAAACGGACCATCAAAATAAAGTGACCAGTTAATTCAATTGAACCTACAATTTTAGCAAAACAAAGTCTCATCTTTGTTAAAATGGACCTGAAGGATATGAAAGTTCATTAAAATACTGTTTAGTAATAAATAAATTCATAATAGATTGCCTTTTTAAAGCAGAAAAGATCTGATAATAGGCATTATCTTTCCATTTATAGCTTGATTAGTTAAATTGTGTTAAAAATGATAAGTTAGCAGTTTAACATTTTTGTGATTCGTGTTTTCATTTTGCCCTAACAATTTCTGCTTTTGAATGGCATTGCGGGACCTTGATCATTCTTCTAACAACTTTTAACCTTGTAAAGTTGGAAAAAGTGACTTTTTTGGGGATGAACTGTTTTTTTTATTTTATTTAGTTTTTTATTGCAGTTTTCAAATTTACATACAGATAGGGTTTTCCACAATGTATTCACAAAACAACCTAACATCGGATTCCCAAAATTGTAGAAATAAATGAAATTATGAAATACACAATTTCCATGAATAAATATGGAGTTTACATTAATGATTCAAAGACATTATAAGAAACAAGAAAAACAATATATTCATAACTGTTTTGTATATCATCAAAAAGAAACAGATACAATTCATTTATTACTTTTCAGTTACAATTCAATTATGTACTTTTTTAAAAAACCATATTGTGGCTCCCAGTCTATCCTTTTCTGCCTTTTTTTAAAACCTAAACTATGTACATATTAAACTGTGAGGATGGTATTTTTAGGATCTTGTGTAAAATATGTCAAATATATATATATATATATATATATATATATTTTAAAATAGGTATTGTTGTTCACATAATCTTTTTGTTATGTTTTTTTTTTCATCCCTAAAAAACCCCCCACAAAATAATATTCACATCTTTCTGACTATTCACTCTATAATAAATCTGGTCTTAATGGAAGAATATATTCTTCCCATTTTCTCCATGTCTCATTAAACTCCTCAGTCTGTAAGCGACGGTTCATTGTTAGCCTCTCCATCATATTGATTTCATAAATAATGTCAAACCAGTCACTAATTTGAGGTATTTCAAGCTGTAACCATTTTCTGGTTATGGCTTTTTTAAAGACTAACAACAAAATTTTCTGAATTTTTTGGTCAGATTTTTCTTCTAACATAGGATTTTTTAGGCCCAAGAATAGAGTTGAGAAAGAAAAATCGATGGGGATATGGAACATGTTCTCTAAACATTTGTGAGTTTCTTGCCAAAATGCCTGGATTTTTGAACATTTCCAGAAAATATGTGAATGATTCGCTTCATTCACATAGTCTCCAGCAGACTGCCTTTTTGTTTAAGGAAAAAGGGACATTTTTAATAGTTGAAAGAGATATATCGTCTGGATTGGTGTTGTATATTGCATTTAAAAACCCTTGTAATACACTGCCAGTACATTCTGACCCTTTTCAGTCTGCATTATTTCTTATACATCATGTCATTTCAGACAACTATAATGTCAATAAAAGTCACTTTGTTAAACTGTAGAGTTGAATTTTCAACATTGAAAGTCGGCAGAGCAGAGATCAACGTCCCATAATGCAGTTCACAGCCGTAAGTAACCTAAAAATATGAAAACCGATTATTAACATATTCTCTTTACAGTGTAGTAAAGTTGAGTTCGTATGGGATGTAATTATAAATTGGAAGTTGGCCCTGATCAGCACTTCACACCAATCCTGATGCTGTTTCCATTTCCAGAAAGAGCCGTTGCTGACAGCTCTGTGTGTGCGTGTGTGTGTGTGTGAGAGAGAGATTGAATTGTATGTAATGAGCAGTGCTGTGTTGCAGTTGTCCTGCTGTGTGCAGAGCATATGCTGGAAACTCTCGGGCCAAGTGTAAAGGTCCCTGGGTAAACATAGTCTAAAATTAAAGAAGGTGTTTATCAGGGTTTAATTGGACGGCTGTCCCTGAGCAGAATCAAGGCACGAGGCAGATCTGCGTATAAACCAGATTCAGCCTTTACTTGATTGTTAAAACACAAGGGCAGAGTTAAACCTCATTGTCATGCCGCTGTGGGTTCATGCAGTGTTCAGTGTGTTTGTTAAAAACTATTAATGGCACCTTCTTTTTTAACATATCTACAAAAACAAGTGGCTATTAATCAAGTAGAATAAAGAGTAAACAAACGCTGGCTGCAATATCTGGATTATTAGTGTTTGTCAAGTTATCCTGGGTATTTTATAAGCATTGTAGTATATTTATAGTGCAACGCTAATTGACTAAGCCTTTACCACTTAAAACAGCACTATTTCTTATTCATTCTGTGATATTAAACAAATCTAGCCACAAAACAATTTTTTTTCAAGACTTGACTGGTGTTATGAAGTGAAATTAGCGGATTAAACAAAGTATATCTGTTTGTAAACGGGTACAAACACGCAAAGCTGTCGCACCTGTACTACTGTCATAATCATTTCACAAACAAACTATAGGTTTATCATTATCACGATAAGTCCTTTTTTTCCATCGGAGGTGAATTTTCACTGGAATATCGCAAACGACACAATATCACCGATCCATATCTCTACATACAGTGTCTTTATGTTTAAGAGTATTTGAAACAAAAGTTCTACTGCATCCAAACCTTTATCGGCAGGAGGAAGTGTGCTACGAAGTGGCTTTAGTTTAATTTAAGACTCCCTATGGACGGATCATTTGAATCATTGAGTCATAAACTGCAGATTCACAATAAGTCATAACTTAAGCTGCAGACTCACTATCAACGGATCATTTAAATCGGCGAGCTATAATCTGCAGGCTCACTATGAGTAAATCATTTGAATCAGTGAGTCATAAACTACAGACTCACTATGAGCGGATCATTTGAATCAGTGAGTCATAAACTACAGACTCACTATGAGTAAATCATTTGAATCAGTGAGTCATAAACT
>CAIGQQ010034122.1:266407-278933 GCA_903798035.1 Danio albolineatus | reverse complement strand
TATATACAAATTAATATATAATATTATATACAAATACTAATAAATCTATAAAATACAAATAAAAATACAAATACTAATATATTTATATATATATATATATATATATATATATATATATATATACACAAACCCAAATAATACTTAATAATATAAGGATTCTTTATTTAACCAGATAAAAAAAACCCATTGAAATCAAGATTTCATTTACAAGGGTGACCTGGCCAAGAGGTCTGCAACACATGACTTATGAAAAAATAAAATAATAATCATAAAAATAAAATAAATATAGTAATAATAATGATATTAATAATAGAAATAATAATAGTAAAGAAAAAATAAAATAATACAAAAAATACAGTTTAGTTGTTCAGCTATTACACATTACAATATATTAAAAACACATCCATTGAGAAGTGGACTGTTATTGTTTGTTTAAAAGGATAGAGCGAAAAGATATAATTGGGATTATTTCAGACATTTTCTTTTGTTCAAAGAAGGCCACTCAGCATTAGCATACAGTTCACAATGGTCAGTAAGTCTCTGATAGCCTGTAACGAACCTTAGAGCGCTGTGATAGACGGAGTTAAAAGGCTGAAGACATTTGGTTGAAGCATTCATGTATAAAACGTCCCCATAGTCAATCAATAGTAAAAATGTTGCAGACACCAAATGTTTACGAGCTTTAAGAGAAAAGCAGGATGCATTTCGATAGTAAAACCCAAGCTTAACTCTCAATTTTCAAACTAAATTTGCTGCATGTTCTTTGAAACAAAGCTCCTTATCAAGTAAAAAAGCCTAAATATTTATAGCTAAATAAGTTAGCATCCAAGACTCTGCTGTTCAGGAGCTGTCTCCTGCTATCCCGTCGCCAAATGCATTAAATGCAGTTTTCCACCACCTCTGAAAGTGGTCAGAAGCTTTAGAACAAGTTTTAGACTCTGTAATTTTAATCATAATCATTGACTGTAGTCTCTAATATCCTTTTCAATCCAAATTTTATTTTTCATTGAGCTTTTAAGCCTATGGTCCAGGTTGTCCAGAGACATTAGTCAAATTTTCTCCACAAACTATGTGTGAAAATGATTAAGCTATACTGCAATTATTATGTTTAAAATAAGATAATACAGTCAGATATAATAACATTGAATTTCTTCAGCCTGTCTACGTCTCAGGGTGATGATGATGATGATTATGATGATGATGATGATATGACTCACTGTAGCTAAATCGGTTTTGCCAATTATTTTAATTACAATTATTAATAGGTTTTCTTGTAAACAACCTATTATCGTTCTCTCGTACTTGACACCATCGCAATCGGGGAATATCTGCAAGCCGTTTTCATGAAAAAAGGTGTTTCCGCTTGAGGTAGATTCAGTTTCTCTCACCTCGTGCGTTCGCAGTAGTTAGCGGCGTGAATTTCTCTATGAAATGTTTATAGGGTTATAGTATAGGCCTGTAAGTGTGCGGAGTGCTAAGTGCTCTGCTAAATATTCCTTTCGTTGCTTTGGGCTTTATGATGTTTTCACACATTCTCTCGTCTCAGGGCTTCAATAAAGCCATAAAATGGTGCTTAAAACCCAGCTAAAACACATGTGGCCTGTTCAAAAGAAAGTTCAAGAGTCACAAATGTGCTTTTCCCATCAAACCGCACAGTGAAACATGAGAAATTGGTCAGGTTTTTAAGAAATGTTATGGCTAGTGAGTGTGTTGAGTTTGTAAGGTATATTGATTTTTAAAAACGATGTGATATGAGGCAATATGGTTTCTACAAGTGCATCTGAAAAATTATGGAGGACTCCAAGTTGATGAAGGAAAGTGTTTAATGCAATTTTCCTAAATAGGAGTCATGTTTTATTCTAAGGGCTTTAAAATAAATAGTAATATAAAATAAAGAAGTACATTTTAAAGCATCAGATGCTCTGACAGGCTGGTTAACAGTGCTCTTTATGTCCATGTTGATGTTTATTATTTGTATTGCACATTTAAAAAATGAAATATGTCAAATGAAATAAATAGAGCTAGATGAGCTAGAATAGAAACAGGATGACATGAACACTACAAACTAGGGCTGTGCAATTAACCGCAATCGCAAAAAATCACGATTTAAGCAGGTAACGATTGACGTGTAGCTTTAATGGAAACAAAGTGAATGCACCCATTTTAATAATAATTTCAACGTGCCTTCAAGCTAAAATAAAGTGAAAGCATAATTCTCTTGAAAAGTTCTTGCAATTGTGTCACATCTGAGATCGGCTCTTTGATGCTACTTTCACTTTTTATCAAAAGATTACAAGGGAAAATACTTACGGGATAAGAGCAGGATAGAATGTTAAAATATGGGAGAACCCCGGCAGAAATGGGAGGTTTGACAGGTATGATTGTGTTTACGACAAAAAGAACTAAGCAGAAGCCTATATAAAGAGAATAAAATTGGCCCCAAAATCGATCCCTGGGGAACTCCACAGAATTAAGCTGGAGAATGGTGAAAAATAATTGCCCAACTAAACTACAGAACTTCCGCCCTTCAAATTCGAGCAACTAGAATACTTTCAGTCACACAAAAAACTTATTTCAGGATCAGTTCAGGCTGTGATAAATGGTTATTTTAATTTCATAATATTACTGTGTTGAGGATGTTCATTTCTGGACATTGAATATCACGGACTCTTGCTGTCAACGACGATCAGAGAGCTCTCAAGTTTCATACAAAATAACTTGTGGTCTGAAGATCAACAAAAGTCTCAGGGGTTTGGAATGATATGGGCGAGTTTGAATTTTTGGGTGAACTACCCCCTAAAATCCCCATATACTGGATATTCACCATCAGTAAATGTTCGAAAGAATAAAATGGGCCCCAAAACCGATCCCTGGGGAACTCCACAGAATTAAGCTGGAGAATAATGAAAAATAATTGTCCAACTGAACTACAGAACTTCCGCCCTTCAAATTAGAGCAACTAGAATACTTTCAGGCACACAAAAAACTTATTTCAGGATCAGTTCAGGCTGTGATAAATGGTTATTTTAATTTCGTAATATTACTGTGTTGAGGATGTTCATTTCTGAACATTGAATATCACGGACTCTTGTTGTCAACGACGATCAGAGAGCTCTCAAGTTTCATACAAATTATCTTGTGGTCTGAAGATCAACAAAAGTCTCAGGGGTTTGGAATGATATGGGCGAGTTTGAATTTTTGGGTGAACTACCCCCTAAAATCCCCATATACTGGATATTCACCATCTGTAAATGTTCGAAAGTGATGAAAATACTTCCGTTGTTCTGTCAAAACAGTTGAATTTGAATTTCCCTTGTAGTTTGATTTAATTGTAAAAGTGTTGGGTCATGAGTTTTAATCCTTATGTTTTATTAGGGATCAAATGTGTTGCATAGCATAAACGGTTACATAAACTATATTGTTTCGCAGCCGTTAATCCAAACATTGTCTCATTGGATAACACTGAGCAGGATGAAAAATGTAAACAAGTATAGCTAAAATCCAAATACAAAACAAGGAGAATACTAAGATATACCACGTACTGTATATGATCATTTAGGCAAAATAAAATACAAAGATATGATTTTTAATTGATTTGTTTTTGGTCATCTCGCTGAGCCCTAGGAAAGTTAGCAGGCTAGCCTTTTCAAAAAAGCATCAATTACAATATTTAGGTCCAGATAGTGTATACGGCATCTACCAAATGGGACTAACTGTTGGTCTGAAGTGTGCTTGTCATTCCCCTGGACAGCCTTTAGAAACTAGTGAAACCAAAGAGG
Source organism: Danio albolineatus (assembly GCA_903798035.1). Taxonomy (NCBI): domain Eukaryota; kingdom Metazoa; phylum Chordata; class Actinopteri; order Cypriniformes; family Danionidae; genus Danio; species Danio albolineatus. The sequence goes on along the minus strand of CAIGQQ010034122.1, from coordinate 275,154 downwards.
CCTATGTGGGAACACTGTCTCCTGTCAGCAGACGGGACCACTTGGCCCTCCAATCTAAAGCACATGATTAACATACAGTACAAATAAAACTGGACATCTACGAGGTGCAGCTCTGACATGGTGACAGAGAACGACGGGCGCTAATAATAGACCGACAGCACATGCTTTGATATATGACTTGGATTTATGAGGCCCGGACAGAATCGAGAGATGTTCTTGCTGCATTTGCAGAGCTGATTTTGGGGGGAAGTTCAGTGTAGTTTTGCGTAACGGATTGGTAAAATTTTAAGTATTATTATTTGAATTTATTGGATGGTATAGCCCCTTGAGATGAATCATCTCATTTTCGAGGGGGTCCCTAAACAGTTCATAAATCAGACAGAGTACAACACATCATAGCAAACATACAACTAACTATACAAACAAACAAAAAAGCAGCACACTTCACCCGAAACACTTCCTACAGTCTAAAGCCTAAATAAACAAAAACATATAATCAAAAGTACAAACAATTTCATATAAAATAAATAATAAACATTTAAATTGGAGCCAATATTAAGAGCTATCACAAGTTGTTTCCAAAAAAAGAAAATAAATTGTCCCTGAAAAGACGAAATGATGTAATTGATCTGAAAAAGGAAGGGAGATTGTTCCAGTCGGAAGGAGCTTTGTATGGAAAGGACCTGCGGCCGCTTTCTGTTACAATTCTAGGAACAAAAAAATAATTCTGATACATGTGACGAAGCGAATATGATGAGGTGAATGGAACAAAAAACTGCTTTAAATAAGAGGGGAAACTAAAATAAACACATTTAAAAAGAAACAAATACCAATAATACTGTCTGCGGAACTTAGGTTGAAGCAAACCAAGAGTTTCATATAATATGCAATGATGAGTTCTATAGGGACATCTTAAAACAAATCTACACAAAGAATTGAAGACAATATTTAAAGGTTTTAAATTAATATGAGCGGTGTTGTGATAAATAATATCAGCGTAATCAATTATAGGAAGATTTAATTGAGAGATCAATTTTTTACTTACTTTATATGAAAAACAATTACTAGAACGATAAAGAGAACCTAAACACTGATATGACTTTTTAACTATAAAATCAATATGGGGTTTAAAGGACAGATGAGCATCGAGCCAAGGACCTAGATATTTAAATTCATCTACATTAGACAACTGTGACCCATCATCGAATCTAATATTTATGTCAACCGAATGAATCCGCTGAGATTTAAAAAAAAAAAACACCATACTACAAGACTTCTTTTTATTAAGTATAAGTTTGGTTTTATTAAACCATTCTTGAATTAAAGTAAAGTCTAACGGCAAAGAAGATTGTGAAATATCAGAGCGGGAAAAATAAATAACAGTATGGTCTGCATAAAGTTGAATCTGGCAGATTGAACGAAATTTAGGCAAATCGTTAATAAATAAACAAAATAGCAGAGGACCCAAGGATGATCCTTGAGGGACACCCTTTTCAATAACTGAATATTCAGAGTTAAAGCCTCTTAATGAAACAAATTGACGTCTGTTATAAGAGCTAAACCAAAAAAGGGATCGTAGATTCATATATGGAAAAATAACAGCATAAATGCAATTTTTTTTATATACAAAGGAAAAATTATTATTATTTGAAATGCAGAATAACAGGGGATACATTTTTCACTTGGTTACTAAAGGACCAGATGTACTTCGAGCAAAACGGAAGAACAAACTGGTGTGACGTTTTCTAATCAGGCCAAAACAAAGTGTCAAGAGCTTAAAACAGATTGGGGAAAATGAGGTCTGACTGGAATTCACCTTCAAAATTCCAAACTTCAGGTTATAAATGTGTATTTTTCAGTAAACTTCAAATATATTTTTCTGTAGATACATCAGCCAACTTAAAAAAACGTATATATTTGTATTTGTTTTTTTCAACATTGTAGTTTTTACGTTCAAGTACCATTTCAGATTTTCATATACAGTTGAAGTCAGAATTATTAGCCCCCCTGTATATTTTCCCCCCAATTTCTGTTTAATGAAAAGATTTTTTCAACACATTTCTAAACATAATTGTTTTCATAACTCATTTCTAATAACAGAATTCTTTAATCTTGATGACAGTAAATAATATTTTATTAGATATTTTTCAAGATACTAGTATTTAGCTTAAAGAGCAGTTTAAAGGCTTAACTAGATTAATAAGGCAAGTTTGGGTATATATTGCTTAAGGGAGCTAATAATATTGACCTTAAAGTGTCTTTTCAAAAAATAAAAATAAAAACTGCTTTTATTCAAGCCGAAATAAAACAAATAAGACTTTCTCCAGAAGAAAAAATATTATTGGAAATACTGTGAAAAACTCCCTGCACTGTTAAACATCACTTGTGAAATATCTGAAAATGAAAAAAATAAAATAAAATAAACCGCACAGGAGTGCGAAAAAGCTCATGACTCTAAGTGAGAGTAGGAATGTAGAATGACCGGTAAATCGAGAGCTTTGCCATTTGGCTAAACTCCATCTTTACCACAATGAACCGGTACATCCACTGCATTGCTGCTGCCTTTAGTGTATAATATCGCTGAAAGTAATGTAAAAACTGAAAAAAACCTAAATGTACACACAAACAAGTAAACAAGTGGACTCGATGGGCTAAAAATCTGCTGAAATCTGTATATTTCTGCATGGCAGATTCCTACTTAGGCTTACTTAAAACCATTTAAGATAGTATTCAATATCAATAAGGGAAACAATAAGGGTCTTCAGAGACTTTCGCAAATGAAAGTGAGGGTGCCAATATACTCTACACAGCTGGCTTTACTTTTGTTTTCGTTAAATTTGTCACAAGTGCTATTTCACGTTGGCTAAACGACAAACTCAGAAGAGACGTCTGTCTAAACATCTCTACTCCATCAATTCTATACTGTCTCCACCTGTTTTCCTCTGATCATATACAGTGCGCACTGACACCTCCAAAGAAAGCTAAGATGTCGTACAAGGCACTAAATTCATCGTTCCTTCAAACTCTGACAAGCGTTGGGTGATTTGTGGTGTATTAAGATACAGATCCACATATTAGACGCACAGCCTTCTGTTTTCCATACTGATCCAGTATAATGTTCATCCACATCTGAAATGGAGACGACGGTCTTGCTAGCAGGTTGCGCTAGTGGTCACATGGTCTGGGCCAGGTGTTCGGTGTATAAATTACCACGCAATGCCCGCAGTTCACCAGCAGGTGTGCTGAAGGGAAGAGAACAGCAGGGGTTGATGTATAATTTTACTACTCGCCATTTGTAATTTTAGATGTTAACTGCTGCCCATGTTAATGGATGGCAATGCCTGATATTCCTCATGGACTAACAGCATGTTCATCTCTGATCGCGTGACCCTGTCCTGTCCAATAGCGCAGAGTGTGTGACCGATGTTTTGTTGACTTGCTGACAGTTGAAAATAGGTCATCTTTTGATTGCTGCCAAGACTGCAGGAGCTATTGTTCAGCAACTTCGATAAATCAGGAGGATCGAAATACCTAGTATAATTACCCCATAATCTGTTGTCGACAGGTATATTTCTCACTGATGGTCAGTTTCAATGCTTTTTAATGGAAGCTGCAATGTGTGTTCTGTCTTGTAAGATCACGTTATAACTGTCCAGGCTGAACTATATCCTACACCACACACATACTTGCAACCTGTGAGGGCTTCAAGATTAATTTAGAGGGCCCAGCGGAAACAGGCAAGCCATGTTTGACTGACTTTAAAGACTCTGTGACAGCTTGTCTTTCTCTGGGACTCCATATGATCTTCCTTGTAACACGAACCCTGCTGGCCATGCCAGAAAAACTCCTCACCACCTTAGCAACAAATTGCATAGATGAGGGATGTAGGATCTTAGGGAAAAAAGTATAGATGTGACAATAAACTCAGGGTTCCCAGACTTCTTGAAAGTGCTTAAAAGTACTTCAGACGTATGGATTCAAGGCCTGGAAAGTGCTCAAAAACAATCACAGGTTCTTGAAAGTGCCTAAATTAAATTTGTTTATGGTTTGATTTCAATAATTGTACTCAATAGTCAAAAACAATAATAATAATAATAATAATAAGAATAAGAATAATTCCTTACATTTATATAGCGCTTTTCTGGGCACTCAAAACGCTTTACACATGGGATCTCCTCGTCCACCACCAGTGTGCAGCATCCACCTGGATGACGCGACGGCAGCCATTTTGCACCAGACCGCACACCACACACCAGCTGATTAGTGGAGAGGAGACAGAGTGATGAAACCAGTTATGATATAGGGATGGTTTGGAGGCCATGATGGACAGAGGGCAGATTTGGCCAGGATGCCGCGGTTGAACCCATACTCTTTTTCGAAGGGACATCCTGGGATTTTTAACGACCACAGTGATTCAGGACCTCGGTTTAATGTCTCATCCGAAAGACGTCGCTCACTGAGCAGTATAGAGTCCCCTTCACTATACTGGGGCATTAGGACCCACACAGACCGCAGGTTGAGCGCCCCCTGCTGGCCTCACTAACACCACTTCCGGCAGCAACCAAGCTTTCCCATGTGGTCTTCCATCCAGGTACTGACCGGGCGCAGCCCTGCTTGGCTTCAGTGGGCGACCATGTGAGAGTTGCAGAGAGCTAGCTGCCAGCTAAATAAAATAAATAATTTTGGCTGCCGGCTAAAAAAATGAATTTATTTAAAAAATAAAATAAAAATGAAGAAACTCTTAAATTAAATCTTACGTAAATTTAAATCTTGTACAATAACAATGATAAATAATGCCAGTGTATAGATATTTCAGAAACCACATTTGAATATCCAGTGTTCATTTCAATAATTTTTTAATTTCTTTGAACGTGACTTTTTAAAATAGTCAAAATTTGTCTTAAAATGTACATTAAAATTGTCAGTGTACGGAGACCCGGAAGGGACGTGGTGGTGGGAAAAAAATTGGGTGGGAGAAAAAAAAATAATGAGTGGGAGAAAAAAAAATGGGTGGGAGGAAAATATATATTTTTAAGTTTTGCGTTCCCTCGCAAAGATGTTTTGCGTTCCCTCGCAAAGATGTTTTGCGTTCCCTCGCAAAGATGTTTTGCGTTCTCTCGCAAAGATGTTTTGCGTTCCCTCGCAAAGTTTTGCGTTCCCTCGCATAGATGTTTTGCGTTCCCTCGCAAAGCTGTTTTTCCACAAACACTTTCTGTTCACTTCATACATGTCAACCCTCCCATTTTTGCCAGAATTATCCCGTATTTTACCATTATATCCTGCTATTATATGATTGAGTATTTTCCCATATTTCTCATGTATTGAAAGCTCGCTGAAGTTAATATCAAATGTCTGCATTCACTTTTTTCCATTAAAGCTGTGCGTCGATCATATGCTGAATGCATAAGCCAATGACTGGTCTAAGCGCTGACTGACGCGCTTCGTATAATAAACTGATCCCAGATCAGCTTCTGTACACGCCATTTAAAGAGGAGCGAAAGTGCAGGACACTTTGATATTCGGGTGTGTATTTAAACAGACAAATACTCTTAATAATATGTAAACATGTCCATCCTGCGTGTTTAATTTTAAACACAACTAATCTTTTAAATGAGCACAAACAGTTGCTAAAGTAATGGATGCATTCATTATAGATCTGCACATTCTTACAGTGACGCCACTATTATCAAACAAAAGATGAGAGATTCATCTGCTGCTCATCACTTGTTTGATAACAGAGGTGTCACTTTAAATGGTGTGTACAGAGGCTGATGGGGAATCAGTTTATCATACGGAGCGCGTATACATCTGATGCATATCTTTGATGGAAAGAAAGTGAATGCAGAAATTTGATATTAATTTCAGTGAGCTTTCAAGATTAAAAAATACACGAGAAATATGGGAAAATACTTAATAATAGGATGATAGCTGGATAGAATGGCAAAATACGGGAGAATCCCGATAAAAACGGGGTTGACATGTATGAAGTGAACAGAAAGTGTTTGTGAAAAAACAGCTTTGCGAGGGAACGCAAAACATCTTTGCGAGGGAACGCAAAACTTAAAAATATATATTTTCCTCCCACCCATTTTTTTTTTTCTCCCACTCATTATTTTTTTTTCTCCCACCCAATTTTTTTCCAACCACCACGTCCCTTCCGGGTCTCCGTATCAGTGAAAGTGAATTGTGCTGGGGTATGATTAACAATGGGGCTTGATTTAAAATTAATGGTGCTTTAAAAACTCCTTAAATTCTGCTGTTCATGAAATTATCTGAACCCTATAAACTATATAAATCGACAATACACATAAATAAAACTGCTATGCTGATGAATATTAATAAATTTGACTCTTAAGTCTTGTTCACACAATTTTGCTAAATTGACTATATTCATAGTAGCACCTGAGAGTTTCTTTAGTCAGTGCTCATGTTGTTAACAAGATTCTGAATGAAAGCCTAATAAAAAGAAGGAAGCGGGAACTGGTGAACTTTCAACAAGTTTAGCTGTAAAATAAACACAGAACAAAAGTATCCATCTGGAGCACTCATCTTGCGTCCTGTTGAATTCTTTAGAGAGTGTTTGTGCACTTTAGCGCTTTATTAATAACATTATATTAAAGTTCACATTGTTCTGCATGAGGATGGAATACCACAAGAAAATGTCTGTGCTTGATGATGTAGCATTAGCATAGTGGCATTAGTCCATTCAACAAAATTCAACAACATTCGCTAACAAAGCTGTATATACTGTTAGTAAGACTAATTCTACATGGTTAGAGTAAGCATAGTGGCATTAGCACATTAGTAGGGTGTAACATAAGGATTACAAATGCCAAGATGAGGAGATAGATGATGTAACGCTAGCATGTTAACATTTTTTAACAGCACCATTATCAAGGTTGTTGAAGCATATGCACTTATGGCCCATTTCCACTGAGGGGTACTGTACGGTACGGTTCAGTACGCTTTTATGGCCGTTTCCACTGTCTAAAAGCGTACCGAACCGTACCATTCCACTTTTTGGGTACTCTTTGCAAAGGGTACCAAGGGTACCAAAAGGCGGAGCTACACGTGCAGCTGAATGCTATTGGCTTACAGAGATACGTCATTCGCTCGCGCAACAAGCCAGTATGAAAACAAAGGACCCGCCATGTTTAATAAACAGCCGAGAGACAATACACCAAAATAATATATACATATAATAATGAGCTATAGTCGACCCGAGCTCAAACAAACCTTGTCGTCGTCTTGAACAGCCACAAAGTCGAGAAGAAGAGCAGATTCTCCCCTGTGCCCCGTAGTTTATTACGAGCCCGACTGAAGCGCGAGTGGATTTGCTGTGTCGCTCGCGTACGCGTCTATATTTGAAATAACAAACTTCTTGAGCTGATGATAATAACGTGAGTTTGATTATTGACGTGCTTTTGAAACCCGATCCTTTCAGAAACAGACAAACACGAGACTGACGCCGGAAAAAACAAAGGAGCAAATTATTTTTTCAGCAAACATGAACAAACTGCTATGTTTAACTATTATCATCACCATTTGGACTATTACGAACTCAGAATGACGGAATTACTCTCTAACAAGAGGCTACATGTGCTGGTGAAGATTAAAGACACGGATGAGAGGTTTGCACTGACCGTGGGCTATATTTCGTGCTGTTTTTGAACCTAAATAAGGCCTAAATGTATGCTGTGATAAGTTTTTCTGTAATTTGGTAACATATCGGAAACTGTAAGGGGCTGTATGTGTTCATATATGCTGCATTTATTTATTTATTTTAAATAATCGTGGACAGTAGGCTATTTTACATCATTGACCTGCAGTTATAATCAGATCATGTTCATAGAAAGTTAGAAATGAACATTTATACAGCAGTGTTTATGTGTATAATCAAGCATCTGTTTTGTGAGAAGTGCTTCTTGTATGATATGTGAGCGACCTGTACAGCTTTACTGTAGACATTTCCTCCAGCGAGAATGATGTCGACTGAAACTTTCTGTCGTACACCACGCCCACCAAGAGAGTACCCTTCTAGCAGTAGAAACGGCCGTTAGGCGTGAATGCAAAGTAGCGTTAGCATATTAGCATTGGTGGTTACACATAATGACTACAAAAAACACAAGGATGCAAGTTTGACAATGTAGCAATCATTGGTTTTAATTTTATTGTTTAATTCAAGTTGCTAAGAAATTAATATGTTTAATATGTATTAATTAGATCGTAAACCTTACCATTTCGCTGGAGTGCAGTAAGTGGACATACATTCTGTGCTTCTGAATGACTGTATTTAAATTTTTTTGTTGTGTTTCGTCTGGTGCAAACAGCCTAATTGCTTATCACTGCTTATTTTGTCCCATAGTGTGGTTAGGATAAGGGGTTACAATGTAACCTGCTCACCTAATGTTTACACTCGTAATATTTATATTATTTGCTAATTAATAACCACCTCATCTGGAACTTTGAATCTGCGTCTCATTTCGGAGGCTGCTACTGTCTACCGGAGGTCGCATTTCAGTCACAGACGCATGCTTTGAGAGCCTTCAAGACTGAATGAATGAAATATGCTGTTTTCCACCAAGGCAACCCGGGGTGCTGAAATATAATTAGCTAAACTGGCATTGGGCGGGTTAAAAGAGCCAATACAAAGACAGACGTTCTGGCACATAAGGGACATTTTTAAATCAGAAAATCATTCATTCATTCATTCATTTTCTTTTCGGCTTAGTCCCTTTATTAATCCG
>CAIGQQ010034122.1:245475-266397 GCA_903798035.1 Danio albolineatus | reverse complement strand
TCCGGCATTTGTTTTACGCAGCGGATGCCCTTCCAGCCACAACCCATCTCTGGGAAAGTCTGCAAACATATTATAGTATTTTTTATGCTTTAGAAGAGTCAGCTATTAAAAAGTGCAGCTATTCAAAAAACCCAATAGAAATCCAAGGGAACTCCAGGAACATAAATTGACGTCATGATTTATAAACACTAATTTTAGATGATTTTATTTAGAACAACAAAAAGCTCAAATCTACATTCCCGAACCGTTTCCTTCAGGTTTTTGCTGCCGTGTTTCCCCACAGCTCTTTCTGACTCAAACTCAGTGGGCACCTGCCAAACGTTGTTTGTTTTATTTATCACGGCGGGGAAGCCAATCCTGCGCTTCTGGTGTCATTAGCCGAACTGGATAAGATGACAGAAAAGCGCTGAAGTTTCCTCTGGAGGCAGTGTGAGCAAGCGGATGACACAGCTGCTGGGTTGGCGGTGATTGTCTGTGGGGTGGGACGTGTGAAGGTGCGGGCTATTCCTGTTCATTCACAATGTAAATATCAGGCAGATGTATGAAGAGTGAGTCATGTAGACATTTTAAGGGTCGGGGTGACTCATGTCCACCCACAGCCCGTCTTACATAACACCCAAAACATCACACACACACACACACACACCAACAAGAACTCAGGTAGACCTGCCGTTTGGATGACGCAATCGACAAGTTACTGGGAAGTATTTGAACTTTCATATCTTTGTGTAAGAAAAGTTCAAGTGAGAGACTCTAGTCAACCAAGGCTCATTCTGAATATACTCCGTATACATTTCTGGAGAGCACCAAATAAGGCCCAGGAGGTGTGTTTTTTTGTAGTTTTTTTTTTTTCGCGAATACACCAGAGGCTGCTGTGAACGCTTTTTCACATCTAAAATTTCTCTCACGAGTGCCGTTCACGCTTGCCCGTCTCACATAAGTCCACCAGAGGCCGCTGTCGACTGACTGATCAACTGACCCTGCCTCCTCCTCCTCCTCTAAACCCAACCAATAGTGTTTTCAAAAGCTCTGATTGACCAGCGCCCACCCACTTTCCTAAACCCAACCGACAGTGTTTTCAAAAGCAATCCATAAAAAGAAAAGCCCTCGCAGCAGCCTGATTTTTACCACATTTTACAGATTTTACCACATTCTCACCCTGTTATTTACTTGTTTATTTTATTATTTGGCTTTGTTTTTGTCTTACCCGCTTTCTGGAACCATTCTTCGCCAGACTCAACTCCTCACCACATCATAAGTCTGCTCACGTACGCGGCGAGCCACTTGACAAACTGGTAACAGCGGAAAAGCTGTCCACATGGAGGTAAGCGGTCAGCTGGTAAGCGCGAAACGAAACAGCATCATACCACCATCATAGCAATGAAATGCAGCCATACATACTTCTGGCTATATAATTCGCGATCTCCAGAAGTGTACATAAGGATACGTTTTCAGAATGAGCCTATGTTAACTCTAGGTCAGGGGTAAACACCAGACAGAATGTAGTGATCTTCACTTACACGCATAAATACTGTGATTTTATTTATTTATGTTAATGTAAGAGTGGGTGTGGCTATTTTTGATTTATTAAAATTTTATGAAAATTAACCAAAAAAAAAACCTGTTATTGGAGTTAAATCATAGTAACCACAAATCGATCATTGTTTTGCAACACTAAAATAGCTTAACCATGGTATTTGTAGCTAATTTGTCTGATTTGTTAGAAATAATGATTGCTCATTATGTTTAAAACTTTGGCACTTGTTTGTTTTCTTTAAGGAAAGTCACTACAGGCAGAAACTTTACTACATACATACAGCTCTTAGTAGAAAAACAAGCCATTCATTCATTTTCCTTTTGGCTTAGACCCTTTATTAATCTGGGGTCGCCACAGCGGAATGAACCGCCAACTTATCCAGCATATGTTTTAGTCAGCGGATGAGTAAAACATCTCTGGGAAACATCCATACACATTCATTCACACTCATACACTACAGACAATTAAGCCTACCCAATTCACCTATAGCACATGTCTTTGGACTTGTGGGGGAAACCGGAGCACCCAGAGGAAACCCACGCGACCACGGGAGAACATGCAAACTCCACACAGAAATGCCAACTGACCCAGCTGAGGCTCGAACCAGAGACCTTTTTGCTGTGAGGCGAAGGTGCTACCCACTCTGCCACCATGGCGCCCAAAAGAAGCCACACCCACTGTTTTCTCATTTAATATTCAAATGTCAAAAAAATTAAAATAACTTTCTAAGCTTCCGGTTCATGCAGACTTTAACATTGTTTTGTTGCCCTATTCTCAAAGGGTGTCTGCGTGAATCATTGTCCCAGTGTGGATCTGTGGAAACAAACAGTCCGTCACTGCTCTATTCTCAGCAGCTGCTATCAGTGCGCTTCAGCCCATGTTATCTCATAAGAGCTTTGAGCTTTCGCAGAGACGCAGACAGACGCTCTAATAGAGGACGTGTGTATGTGTGTGTGTGTGTCTAAGAGCCGGTGTCCAGTTTCATGAGCCCTGTGTTGCCTGTATGATAAATGGGAGAATCCAACGTGCGTCCGATCTTCAAAAAGCATATTAATAACAGCTCATAACCTCAGTGAGATCAGGCTGTCATCTGCTGGAAGCGCTCATCTGATGATCTGGGCTAATCGATGGGCCCAGTGGGGAAGGAAGTGATGTCGGGGCTTCTAGTAATGGCCGGTAGTAATTAAACTGCTGCAAATGGGCCCCAGATGCAAAGTTAGCGTCAGGCATGACTGTGATGCTAAATTCAGTTTATTTGTGGCGCACGAGTGGGGTCAAGGTTTGATTAGCATGGGCATGTTAGTGCCCCCTGCTGGTGGATGCAGGTACAACACGTTTAGTTGCCAATAAAAAACATAATTGATGTACGTGTGAATCAACAACTTATCGATTATTTGTTTGCAATAATGAAAATAAGACACGTAAATCAGAGATGACCTTATTTCTAAAAACAATATGTCCTTCATTTTCCTGTGTCCCTTTCCCAGAGATGGGTTGTGGCTGGAAGGGCATCCGCTGCGTAAAACAAATGCTGGATAAGTTGGCGGTTCATTCCGCAGTGGCGACCCTGGATTAATAAAGGGACTAAGCCGAAAAGAAAATGAATGAATGAATGATTTTCCTGTGTCCCATGATGCATTGCTTGAATAATAGGAGTGAATTCTGTAAACTGTAAACAAAGAGTGACCTGTTTTATAAAACTGGTGTCGTTATTCTCCACGCAGTTCATCAAAGACTCCTAAGTAACAAATGGCTTTCAGAAGAATGTGAGTAATCCTAAAAAACTGGAAACTATTTATTTTCAGATTTTGGTTTTGGGGGTCTCCAACAGCAGGCTAATATGCATGCATGGTTAAAAAACACTTTCACTGTCTTATAATCTGCATTTATTTTCACCTCATTATCCCAGCGACTCCTATATGAATCGTTCAGCGATTCATTTGTTCCAAAACCCCTCCTTAGCGCGATGCTAAACTGCGCTGATTGGGCCAATGACCCAGTCTGTTGTGATTGGTCGACATCATTCAGCGCGAGAGAATGCCCACCACGGCTTATCAATATTGAAGTAGTCATAGTCATAGAGCATATCTGCCAACACTCGTTTTTCCTGGGAGTCAACCGTATTTCAGACAACTCACCCCCGAAACCCCCCCCATCTCCCAGCATATCACTCTATTCTTAACCAGAAGTAAAAACAGTGACACACATTAAGTGAAAACACACATTATGAAACAGGACCGCCGGAATCTCCCTGCGCACAAATGGGCGGGGCTTATGTTTTGTGTTCACTTCATGCCGAAATGGCTAAAGACTCGTAAGCACGGCGACTCGTTTGAGGAACTTTGAGTCGACTCTTTTATAGATGAATCAATAGTTTTAAACACTGCGCACTTTCAGATTTAAGCCTCAGCTGGACATTTCACTTCACTTAGAGCTGTGTTACACACTGCATGCAAGCTCATTTTCAAAAACCCATAATAGGGGCTCTTTAATGTACTGAGGGTGGCTCGGTGGCTCACTGGTTAGCACTGTTGCCTCACAGCAGGTCGCTGGTTCAAGTCCCATCTGAGCCAGTTGCATTTCTGTGTGTAGTTTGTGCTCCATGTGTTGGCGTAGGTTTCCTCCGGGTGCTTCGGTTTCCTTCACGGTCCAAAGACATGCTCTATAGGTGAATTGGGGACACAAAATTGGCCCTAGTGTATGAGTTTGTGTGTGAATGTGAGAGTGTATGGGTGTTTTTCAGTGCTGGGTCTTCCAGCCGCTCAGTAAAACATACGACGGGATAGTTGGCGGTTCATTCCACTGTGATAAATAGAGGACTAAGCTGAATAAAAACAAAGAGAAAACAGCGTGGAGACAGAGTGCACAGCAAATTTGCCAGTGTACATTTTACACCACAGGCGTTGAATTTAACACTTGTCTGGTGTCTAGGAGAGTCCCACCAGCCAAGTGTCCAGGTTACACTTTCAAAAGTGTATATATTTTACACTGCAGAGGTGTATCAACACTTTTGAAAGTGTAACCTGGACACTTGGCTGGTGGGACTTATATAGACACCAGACAAGTGTTAAATTCAACACCTGGTGTAATGTACACTGGCAAATTTGCTTAATTTAGCCGTATACGGTTTCAAATTCACAAGTCAGCAAAAAATACTGACAGTCAAATACAATTATATCAGTAAATTTACTGAACACAGGAATGTCATCTCTCAAATCTGAACAATTAACACAGATGAGGAGTATGGAAAGGTAACACCAGAAACGCACACTGTTAAATGTTACAATCTAACACACATCAGTGTTAAATACAGTAAATGTACACTTGGATTTTAACACTATAACACTACAGGGGCTTACACCAGGAATTCAACACCTCACAATTTGCTGTGTGAATGAAAAAAAAAACAGCTTCGGATGCAGATTTGCTTGTGACATTACTGTCATTAAAACACCAAGCGTAACATTATTAACAAATATAAAGCACAAAATACCTCAGTCAAGTTTTCATTACGTATATAGATTATTTTTATTGTACCTAATTATTATGTTATTTATTACGTTGCACTACAAACGTATTGTTAGGTAGTGAATTGAAGTTCTTTAAAACAGACATGCAACCTATGATTTGAAATGCAGCAACGTGGAAAATATGGATACAGTATATAATCATTCCTATGTATATATTCTACATATATGCTATATGCTAGGCATGGGACGATAACCGTTTTCAAGGTATACCGCGGTTTGGAAAAGTCAAGGTTTTAAAACCGTCAACATTTTCTGTAATACTGTTCCTAAGGTATGTGTAAGATTTTTTATTTATTCATGTTTGTTTGTTGTTGTTGTTCTTGTTCTTGTTTAGGACAACAGTATCTCCAGCAGAAAAAGATCTCCAAAGATTCCGTTTTAAACTGTAAAGAAATCAGTGTTATTGAAACGAATGAAGACAGCAGAAGTCAATGATTCACTTTCATTATTTAGCCTGACATGTTTACTGCTCCAAAATATATTAAATGTTTCCCGAAATAAAATATAATATGTTCTTTATTCAGACATTTAAAAAGAATATACTTTAGAGCAGTAATCACATCACATCATATCGTGAAACCGTGATATTTTTATCCAAGGTTATCATAATGTCAGAATCTTATACCGGCCCATGCCTGCTATATACATATATACTATTCTACATACAGACATATATACACGTCACATTATGCACATTATTCTGCTTACTTTTAAAATGCTCTATTAATAATATACTAATAATATTATGCTAATTATTATCATATTATTAGTTGATATGGACCGGTTTGGTGTGATTTCTGTGTGCTTGTGTGACAGAGAGACTGTGGGATGATTCTGATATGGCTGTTGCTGGATTCGAGCAGGCGGTCTGCCAAACGCTGATATTTTCAGGCTTTACTGCTGCACTAACTTTATTTTAATAGGGCTTATTTAAAGAAGTGCAAAGTGCAAGCTCATTGTGCGTGTGTATGTGTGAACTTCATCAGCAATATGCTCCAAAGTATAATAAAAGCATCTCATCAGCTAAAACCCGAGGAACTGCCGTTTTCAAATTTATTTAATTTTCAGATGCACAAAATTCCTTGGAATCTTAAAGCGACGTGAGCTGGAAGTTAAAAGTTGATATTAATGTGCTCCTTCTCAGCCACTAAAGAAATAAGTGACTTTTTTTCTTCAGCAGAACATTAAATAACAATTATAGATAAAGTTATGGTCCTTGGCGATTTGTAAAAAGCAAATCAACTTATAATGGAGCTTTAAATGGTAACATAAATAATTGAGGTATCATGAAGTGAAGATTTCAATGGTAAAAATGCTACAGTGAAAATCTGTAACCTGGATAAAACAGTAAGTTTCCTTAATATATACACAGAGCATCTCCAGGTTGGAGGAAAGTCCTCATCCCAGGTGGAGGAGTTCAAGTATTTTGGGGTTTTGTTCATGAGTGAGGGAAGGTTGGAATGTGAGATTGACAGTCGAATTGGTCAGCAGTGAGATCGATGTACCGGTCTGTCGTGGTAAAGAAGGAACTGAGCCATACGGTCAATCTACGTTCCTAAATCTCACCTACTGTATGAGCTTTGGGTCATGGCTGAAAGGACATGATCTCTGAAACAAGCAGCCGAAATGAGTTCCTTTGCAGGGTGCAACCATATAGATGAGAAGCTTTGTCACACAGGAGAAGCTCGGAGTAGAAGTCCTGTATATATTTAATATACTGTATACAGAGCGTTACTATAGTGTTGTGTGTTACTATAGTGACATTTAGTAGTAAGGGTAAAATTAATTTCCTTATTTTAAAGACATGACGTGGAAAAATATAACCGAGTGCTTCTTGTTTGGTTTATTGCCCACTTTATATCGTATCTCAGCCAGGCAGTGAAGATCGCTGTTATTATGTTAGTGTTATGTATTATGTTATTATGTTATGTTAGAAATCAGATTTTAAACGCAGAGGTTTTGAATGGGATGATAATTCAACGGAAGCTCAGCTCATAATCCAAATTCATTCGTTTATGCACTGTGAGTTAACATGAACTAACAACGGACAACTAGACTTTCAATAAAGTTAACTAGCATGGACAATTACTGTAATGTACTCTTTTCGTAAATCCTTCCATTCCTATAGCACTTTACTGGACACTCAATGCGTACTCACACTATGCTATCCGAACCGTGCTCAGGCTCGTTTCCCGGATAATTTTAGAAATGTGAGTGCGCTGAATCGGGCTCAGGCACAGTTAAGTTGGCCGGCCCTGGCCCGGTTGGAAGAGGTGTGCCTGAGCCCAGTTCACTTGGGCTTTGGTGCGGTACGCTTGTAGTGTGAGTGCAGAGCGCGCCTGAGCCCGAAACTGAAGAGGAGGACTTTTGGGGACTGTTTCATATAGATTTATTAATCATTCTTACTGTTTAATGAACGCAAACTGTCTGATTATTAAAGACGCAAACCCCTCTCTGCACCACAGCTGCACCTTTAGCAAACCTTCTAATTCCTGCAGCACGAGGACGACATGATTGTGTATGAGCGTCAGCAGTGGTTGATCCATTCGGGGGAATATTTGACTGTGTGTCACTGCATATCAAACCACTGAAACCATATAATGATATAAAGAAATCTACACTGAAATCTCCGAGAGCGCTTCTCTTACACTGAACAGCGCATCATCGATGACGTAAGCGTGCTCAGGCCTGAATGCAATGTGATTGCGGGCCGTCGGGGGAGACGGAAGGGGGGGCAAGCGGGGCCCGGTTAAAGGGAACTGTACATAGTGTGAGTACACCCTCAAAGTGCTTTACACATTTTGGGGGTAATCTCCTCATCCAGCACCAGTGAGCGCACATAGTATGCCAGAGCGCACACCACACACCAGCTGATTGGTGGAGAGGAGACAGAGTGATGAAGCCAATTAATATATGGGGATGGTTAGAAAGCCATGAGGGACATACATGCCAGTGGGTAAATTTGGTCAGGATACCGGGGTTAAACCCCTACTCTATTTTTTTTTTAAAGGACATCCTGGGATTTTTGATGACCACAGAGAGTCAGGAACTCCATTTAATGTCTGAAAGACAGTGCTCACTGAGCAGTATAGAGTCCCCATCAATATACTGGGGCATTAGGACCCACACAGACCGCAGGTTGAGCGCCCCCTGCTGGCCTCTCGAACACCTTCCAGCAGCAACCTAGCTGTCCCATGTGGTTTCCCATCCAGGTACTGACCAGACGCAAAGCCTGCTTGGCTTTTGTGGCCGACCATTTGAGAACTGCAGAGAGCTAGACTCTGCAAAACACTAAAGAATCAGAATCTCCAAGGATGAAACCCGGCAGGCTCCAAAACTAAATATTATAGTCCAAAATGAAGTAAAAATCCTCTAAATGATCTCCTTTTGTCTTGGTAACATGTAGTGTTTCTCCATTGGCGCGAGCTCACCGTCCGGCTGCGTACAGCTGTGGTGTCTTGTCTTTTTGCCAGCTCTGCTTGTGTGCAAATGGCACAACAGCGGAAAAGTCACAATGCAGTTTCATCCTCCATTTCCTCGTTTGTCTTCTCTGACAGTCTGCGTGTCTTTATTAAATCCAGTGTGGATGAAACAGCACTGCGGCGCCTGCTTTCAAACCGTTTTCACACACACATCCTCCGATTTCCTTCAGTATGTGGCAGCTGTTCACAGGTTTTTCTGTAATCTTCTGTATTTGCAGTCATTACTCTAATGGCCACTTGATAAAGTGTGTTTCCGTTGTGTGGGAGTGCAAATGCGACCTTGTTTTTTTCCTTTAATGCATCTTGCTGAGAGATCTTATAGGGTAGATCATCTGCATTGTCGGTTTTGCTTATAAGTTGAATACATCAAGCTTCATCTTTAAATATTGTCAGTTCATGTTAACTCACAGTGCGTTAACTAATGTTAACAAGCACAGCTGTGGATTTTAATAATGCATTAGTAAATGTGGGACTACAGTATGATTAATACATGTTATAAGGGTTTTTATACTTAATGTTAGCAAATACATGAACTAATGGACCATTATTCTACAGTGTTACTGCTTCATGTTTGATACTTAAGAGTTTGAAGCCAAATTCTATCCATTCTGATTCTGTCTTTCCCAACATAGGCTCATTCTGAAAACGTAGCCCTATATACATTTCTGGAGAGTGCCAAATATGTCCCAGGAGGAACGTTTGTTTTGCAGTTTTTGTTTTCTTTTGTTTGTTTTTTTTGTGTATGCTTTTTGAGATCTCAAATTTCTCTCGCGATTGCCATTTGTGCCTGCTGTTCTCTCGAAAAGTCACTGTCGACTGACTGACCGAGGCACACTTCTCCTTTCCTAAACCCAACCGATAGGGTTTTCAAAAGCACCGACCAGCGCCCACCCACTTCGCTAAACCCAACCGACAGTGTTTTCAAAAACATTCCAGAAAAAGAAAAACTCACGCAGCAGCCTGATTTTTACCACGTTTTCAGATTTTACCACATTCTCACTCTGTTATTTACTTGTTTATTTTATTTTTGGGCTTTTGTTTTTGTCTTACCTGCTTTCTGGAACCGTTCTTCGCGAAGGAAGGGCGTCATACGGCCCCATAGCACTTGTTTTAAAGACGAAATGCAGCCTTACGTACCTCTGGCTACATAATTTGCGATCTCTAGAAATATACACAGGGGTACGTGTTCAGAATAAACCTGTGTTGGTCTTTCCTCATTGATGCGCTGTTGCTGCTAAGAAATTGCTTTAGATCATTGGATGGAAACACATTTTAAGTTACGATGCAATAGAAAAAAGTTACAGCTGTATTTTTTCATAATATTACTGTATATTTTTTGTTCAAATAAGTCCAGTCTTGATTAGCCTTTTCAAAACATTAAACGAGTATGACTATTATTATTAATATTATTGTTATTATGATTAGATTGAAAATAGCGTGCTTAATATAGAAAGATAATATAGAAAGATAACAGAATATTTGCTGACAATTTATTACAAGGTTTTTGTAGCGTATTAATGGGTCTTGATTAATTTATGTTGAATTTTAAATGTTAAATAAAATAAAAAATAAATAAAGTTTGTTGCATTAAAAATGTAATAATTATATCCAAAGTGTCTGAAAGTTTTGTGTGTATAAGTTGGGGTTGTAGTTGAACTTTCGATTTTTTTGTGTGTAATCAATTTGTTAAATTGTTTTTATTTCTATGATTAAGTTTTACCTTTATTTACCTTTATTTTATTTATGAATAACTTTATTAGTTGACTTAACTAAATTTGATCGTCTTTTTAAAAAATAATTTAATTAAATAAAATATTTAACGGTTTTAAAATTGTTTGGTTAAAAGTATATCAAGGTCTTTACTTAAACAAATTAAACTAATCAAGGTCTGTTGGTTTAAGTAAAGTTAGTTTAAGTAAATTCAACTTTAAATGTTAAATAAAACAACAGCGAAAAAAAATATCATGTATTATATGTAAAAAATGTAACAATTATATCCAAAGAGTCTGAAAGCAGTTCTGTGTGTGTGCATGTGTGTGTAAGTGCATTTGGCCAGGCATAGATTTCCATGTGAGGACAGAGACAGGTGGATGAGGCACTGGCTCCTGATTGGTGCACTTGTTTCTTGGTAATACTGTTCAGTGATTGGCTGAGGAAGGCGGTATCGCCGGGGACTGACAGGGCATGATTGGCATCCACAGGCTGATGGGGGGTGAGTGTGGGGTGAAGGGGCAAAGAATGCTGGAATGGGTGTCTTAAGTACAGCATGTTGCCCTGAACTTGGATAAAATCCCCTTATGTTTGAAAACTTCGGTTTGTGTATTGCCCTTTATAAACGCGGTGGTGAAAAATGCTCTTATGTCAACTTGATTCACTGTGACATCGCAATGAGCTGCATTTCAAAACCGGTTAGGCTGCAAATGGGCCAATTAATCTATTTTGGTTCTGCCTAGTCAACACGAAAATTTACACCCTGCCTTGGGGAACTCCTTTAAAGGAAGAGCTCGGCCAACATTTGAAACATAATTTATTGATATTAGGAAAAAAGGGACCCCCTTGACTTTGTTGAGGTCAGGACTGTAGGATAAACTGATCTTTTTATAACAGGACAGAGTTGGATCGGGTTGTGTAAACTGGCACTGTCTGAAATTAGTTATTTTTCTCCCTAAAATTGTAATTATTTCTCAGATTTTCCCAGTATTTTGATTGTTTAAAAACGAAGTATTAATGATTAATTCAGCACAAATTACAAGTATGTTCTTTATAAAATATACTGAACAGAATTCTGACAGTTCAGAATTTGTAAAATACAATAATATGAATTATTATTATTATTATTATTTAAACTTGCGCTATACTGTAGACACTGAAGTGGTTCGCATTTGACTGTGACAATAGAATTTTAAACATCCTCAATTTACCACATTCCACAACAACTATTTCAAACTTAAACACTTGTGTTTAGGAAAAGGGTTCATTTTGAAATATCACTAACAATACATCTTATGTATTTTTATTCTTATGTTTAAAGAGCCCATATTATGGATTTTTGAAAATGACCTTCCATGCAGTGTGTTACACAGCTCTAAGTAAAGTGAAATGTCCAGCTAAGGCTTAAATCTGAAAGTGCACAGTGTTTAAAACTATTGATTCATCTATAAAAGAGTCGACTCATTGTTGTTTAAATGAATCGTTATTAGAACGAGTCTTTAGCCGTTTCGGCTTGACGCCAACGCGAAACATAATAGTTGCGCGCGCAAATTTGAACTGCCCGGCCCCGCCCACAGACAGGAAGGAAGCTTTGGCAGTGTTGGTTTTCGCGTTTTGCTCTTTGTAGATGGTCCCTAAGGATCGCTCTCTGCCGCCTGCACAGAGTTTAATATCATGCATCCAGCGCGAAGGCAAAGCTCATTTTTAGGAAAATAAGGTTGTAGGTGATTGTATACATTGCGACGGTTGAAAAGAGGTGCTATTTGTGTAGGAACAATGTTTCGGTCATGAGTTATTGATCCGGAAAACACGACTGCTGCTAACTTTACTAAACTTATCGGCATTCCGGTTAAATCATGTCCCGTAGACGCTATGCTCTGAAGTGCGAGGGAAAAGCTGTTATTTTCCCTACCTGGAAACCTCTTTTCCCTACCTGGAGTGGTTGAGTTTTTTTTCGTAAAATACCTGAGAATTACATCCCCAACCCGGTGCTGTGTTCACGTCATCTCTCTGAAGAGAGCTACACCAATCTACCAGCTTACGACGCGGGATTTGTTGCACGGTTGTTGTTAAAGGATGGATCAATACCCAGTTTATTTGGACCAGCATGTTCTTCCAGTCTTGTTGACTGTAACAAGGTAAATATGGATGTAGTTGTCTGTATTGTGTTTGCTCCGTGCAGCATGTAGCGGTAGCCATTTAGCTTACTGCCGAATGTAACTATTTGTTGGCTTACAATAGTCCATGAAGTGTTAATTATTACTGAATGTTTGTTGTTATGATGAAGAATATAGCAATACGCTGTTGTACAAAAGCAGTGATTTGTTTTCAATATGTTCTGGCATCGGGCTGTTGACACGGACGTGACGTGGTGACGTGACGTGGTAGCGTCACGTAAAGGAGGTGCTTGGGGGAAAAGACTCGCTCAGACGATTCATATGGGAGTCGGTGGGAAAATGAAGTAAAAATAAATAGATATTATAAGACATCGAAAGTGTTTTTTAACCTTGCATACATATCATCCTGTTGTTTGGGACTTCAAAAAGTGAAATTTAACCGTTCTCAACCCAACATATGGGCTCTTTAATATCTAAAGACTCTTATACTGCAACCCAAAGGTGGACAGATTTAGTTACACTGGAATGAAATGTACCTGCTAAACAAACACGTGCTATCAAAGCAGTAAAGCCTTCATTTATGACATGAGATTCTATAGTGGAACAGTTTCAAAGCTGAGAAATACAAGAATGTCAAAATCTATATAAAACATTTTCAAATTTATAAAAAATGCCTATAAATAAAGTATTAAATAACAACAAAAACAGAATTCATGTGGTAGATAGTGCACAGCAGAATCTCCAGCAAAGATTTGATCAAGTATCTAAAATGGCAGTGGTTCTCAAAGTTAGGGTGGGTTCACATCAAAATGAGGTGTGGGGGTCACCAAAAATCAAATAACTAACAAAAGATTATTATTTTGTTTTTAAATTTTTTAAAATTTCCATTGGATTGTTATCCCTGGGGTGATTATTCGAGATTAACAACACAGCAATAGCGTCAGTTGCAGAAGATCGATTTTACAGCACCATGCTAAACTTTGACACCTTTTCAGAACTTGCGTACATTAAAAATAAGTACCGGTGATGACTGAACGCGGAGGATGATCTTTGAGTGTCGGTCCTCATAGTTTAAGCATAGACTTGCTGTGCTCCAAACAATAAAAAATAATTATTATTTCTCAAAGGGGCTAATAATATTGACCTTTTTTCTAAGTAAAAAAAAAATCTGCTTTCATTCTAGACGAAATTAAACAAATAAGGCTTTCTCAAAAAGAAAAAACATTATAGGGAATACTGTGAAAAATTCTTTGCTTTGTTTAACATCATTGGTTGTTAGACTGTTGCATGCTTTTATTTTATTTTATACAATAGGCTTTATAGGTCTGTTATAGATGTAGTCACCACATCCCTATTGTAATTTTAAATATTTTTCTTAAATGTGGAGCAATGACATTTCCAGTTCTACGTGTATCTATTGATTGATTGATTTTCTGCTGGTCTCGAGGCAGCATTAAACATCTCGAGGGCCGTCCATGTTGGCCAGAGAGTGTGAATCTTGAATGTGCTCCACGTTATGATGTGCTGAGCTGGCTGGGCTTAGAATATTCATAAGCTGGTGGTCCCGGAGCCAAACACTCCGCAATCATCTGCCCTCTGCCCTCGACACGTGCTGTGACATGTACTGTCAGCAACCTGCAGGCTGTCTTTTTCCTGTGGCTGTCAGCACAGGGGTCCGAGCCAGACCTGCCCAAAACTGACCAATGAAGCTGGTGTAGTGTGTCCAAGAACACCCAGACTGAAGACAACGCTGGACATGCTGTTAGAGACTCTGTTCCAAAACCTAGCGAGGCTCCCTTCCACCTATACAGACAGCGTCCTGAAATACCTTGCAAGTGACCGATTTGGAACCCTCTAAATGGGCAACAACTTTGTGGGCAACACAAATAGCACTCTCACAACACATTTCAGTGTTAGGAGATTACTTGCACAGATCATACTAGTAGGCCCTTCGTTAGAATCACCTCATTCCCTTCTGGGTCACGGCACCAGTTTAACACCTTGGGTTCTATTTGTCTTGAATTTGGTTCAATTTGGTTCATTTTTAATCTTGAATGTGCTCTACAGTGTAATGTGCTGAGCTGGCTGGGCTTAGGATATTCATAAGCTGGTGGACCCGAAGCCAAACACTCTGCAATCATCTGCCCTCTCTAAAACCCATCCGGGTCACGGCACCAATTAAACACATTGGGTTCTATTTGTCTTGAATTTGGTTCAATTTGGTTCATGATCAATCTTGAATGTGCTCCACAGTATGATGTGCTGAGCTGGCTGGGCTTAGATTATTCATAAGCTGGTGGACCCGAAGCCAACCACTCCACAATCATCTGCCCTCTGCAATCCCATCCGGGTCATGGCACCAATTTAACACCTTGGGTTTTATTTGTCTTGAATTTGGTTCAATTTGGTTCATGATCAATCTTGAATGTGCTCCACAGTATGATGTCCTGAGCTGGCTGGTCTTAGGTTATTCATAAGCTGGTAGTCCTGGAGCGAAACAGTCTGCAGTCATCTGCCCTCTACAATGCCATCTGGGTCACGGCACCAATTTAATACCGCCGGTTATATTTGTCTGCTCTGAACAGAATTTGAACCGTAGTCTCTGGCATAGGAGATGATGGGTATGCTAACAAACTCCTTTACACCATTAAAAGTCAATTGGGAATGTCTCTCTAGGTAAGAAGTGAGATGTTCACTTGCACGTCTCTTACTGCTGTATCTGTCATCTGTATTTTTTTTGCCAATGCACACTCTTTAGTTCTACTGGACAGCTCCAACTGGTACTGAAACCAGTGTTTTCTGCCTAGGAGGAGGGTGCACTAAAGGAGGTTAAAGATCACAGCCTTTAGTGTTAGTTGCTAGTGTGTCTCTTGAGACCAGGGGAGTGGGGTTTACTTGCACAGCTTGAGGCCTGTTAGTTGGGTTGAGTGATATGGACTTAACCCTTTCACATGTATGTTTTAAATGCTTTAGCTGACCTCCCCCTGCATGAGTCTTCTTATGTGAGCATTAGTTAAATGCATCACTTTTGTATTTCCATGGCAACATGCAGCATGTATGGTGTATGACTTGTGAATATAGTTATTTGTTTCACAAACCTCCTAAGTACATTGTGAGATATCTGATATTTCGATTTTCAAATGTGTGGAAGAACATGTATTTCACATCTTACCGTCTGTGTGAAATAAAAGGTTACAATATTTATTCTGCTAGCACACATTGTTATTTAGGTGAAGAATTAATCCATGCAAGTTAACGATTTGTTTGGGCAATCTTTAATCCAACTTCAAACCATTAGATAACTATTAGGGAATGTTGTTCAAAATGAAAGCCTCGGCTCCCACTCAATATTCAATTTTAGTTGAAAGTACATTAACATAATGAAATAGAAGTCTTCATTACTTCTGGTTTACATGAATTTTAATGAACTTGTTAGTTGGTCTGTGATGGGTGCCAACATGTTAGTCTGCATTGATGTGATCAGAGCTGCTGGATTTACAACATGTTAATTCATCAACTTCTCCTGAAACACTTGAAAGTTGCTGTTGAAAGTTGCTGTTTAACTGGGAGAGGGGTACAATAAATATTTTAGTTTTGTAAACAGTATGTATCTGATGTAAATAAAGCACGTCGTCAGATTATAAATGATTATATAAAAAGATTTATAGGATATAAATTCTAAAAAAAAAAATAAAAGTGTTATTGATGTCTTCTGTAGGCATCAGCATATATAATTTACAAACTATAAATGTTTTTTTTTCCTGCTATTACTTGTGTATTTCAATATCTGAAACCTAAAATAAACATATTAGGCAATAATACTCATACTCATAATTCGCTCTTCATATAGCCATATATATGCCTATTACATATCCATGATACATTGTGGTATAGCAGGGTTTGGATCGTTTTGCTTTCTCACTACAATTGATCTGCTCCAGAGTTCGTTTCAATCAAGCCGAGACCACCTCATTCATGCGATCTCGGGCCGATTGATTTGGTGCAGATCCGAGCTCAATTGCTGGATTCACATATGCCAAACGTACCACGCTAACTGGGGAAACACACCAGGTTCCAAAGTAAGTCTATGTGTGAAAGCACCCTTATTAATTCTATGGTTACATACGCTAAAATTCTAAAGTTTACAGCCTACCAAAATAAAAGTTTGCCTTAACTTGAAGAAATTTTGACAAATACGTCCCTTAGAGTTTTTAAAAATGTTTTTAAGAAATATCCCTTCTGAAAAAAACTGGTTGAACAAGCTCGTTGGGTGTTTTAGCTGGTCAACCAGCCTAGTTTTAGAAAGGTTTTGGCCATTTTTAGCCTGGTTTCCAGCCATTTCCAGCTTGGTCTTAGCTGGTCAGGCTGGAAAATGACCAGCTAAAACCAGCTTGACCAGCCTGCTTTAAGTTGGCCAAGCTGGTTTTAACTGGTCATCTCCTAACCTGACCAGCTAAGACCAGGCTGGAAATGGCTGGAAACCAGCCTGGAAATGGCTTAAACCCCTTTAAAACCAGCTAACCAGCCAAGGCTAGTTTAAGCAGTTTTTTCAGCAGGTATTGTATAGCATCACACGTTTTGTTTTGTACATGTCCAGTATTAAACCGAAAACCTCAGTTACTTGACATGCTGATTTGTATGTTTCTGTGAAATCAGCTAATCCACCAATTATGGTTTATTAAAATTATATTTAAGTATACACTGTGATTTGTACAAAAATGTACTAATCCTTACAAAATCAGCACTTAAACAAAACAATTTGTAGGTTTGAGTGAGTCGCAGCTTGCGTTTCTTGTCCAAAGGCCAAAAAACAAACAAACACGCAAACATGTAACTCCAAGAATTTAATAGGCACTAAAACGCTCTTAAAGTTTTATTTCTGTCCTGACACTGTGACAATCGGCATGCGGCATTGATTCACACTGAACCCCAGACATCAGCTTTGAAACGCTGTTTTAATAATCGCACAATGCTAACATTAACATCGCAACTTGATACTATTACAGGATTTTGATGTGAAAATTATCCAACGTAATACACCTCATGTTTATTCACGTTTGTTTTCCAGAAAAAGCTTGTAAAAGTCAGCATCTGCTATGGCTAAATGCAGAGCTTTTAAAAGCGTCCCGGGGAACATGGCTGTGACATGAATCACGTTTCCGAGGCCTGTGAGGGTGCGCTGGACTGGACTGTGCTTTGGGTCACACCAGAACACTGTAAATCTCTCGCTCCTCAATGACGTTTGGCTCAAACACAAGCAACAAACCTTGAATGAGCAGCGCAGACACACTGTAATCACTCGGCCAACGGAGAGAAGCTGCGTTTGCTCAGAGCCTCGTAATGTCGGAATGATTTATTCAAAGCTATATATATGTAATAGCTCTGAATAAAACATTATATTAGTACTTTCCAATCGCTAAAGTTTTATTCTTGCTGCCATAAATATTTTAGTTGAATCAAACGAGCTTTTGTAGTCATCTCAACTTGCATCAAACAAACTGAAAATATTAAGTTAAACTTTGTATAACTTAAAAGATTTAGCTGAAACCTGATTAACTTCTTAAAATAAGTTAAAGCAACGTAAATATATTTGTTGTCTTGACTTTTTGTTGTCACATTTTTACATTGCAAGTCAAAATGATTCGTCCTGTGAAATTTGTGTTCTCTTTTAAAATATCTACCAAGTGATGTTTAACTGGTAGGGCGCAGTGAGTAGCACAATCGCCTCACAGCAAGAAGGTCGCAGGTTCGAGTCTCGGCTGAGTCAGTTAGCATTTCTGTGTGGAGTTTGCATGTTCTCCCCATGTGCTTCTCCTCCGGGTGCTCCGGTTTCCCCTACATGTCCAAAGATGTGGTATAGGTGAATTGGGTAAGCCAAATTGGCCCTAGTGTATGTGTGTGAATGAGTGTGTATGGGTGTTTCCCAGGGATGGGTTGCAGCTGGAAGGGCATCCGCTGTGTCAAACATATGCTGGGAAAGTTGGCGGTTCATTCCACTGTGGTGACCCCAGATTTATAAAGGGACTAAGCAGCAAAAAAAATGAACGAATGAATGTTTGCTGTAATATTTTGTCTTCTTGAGAAAGTCTGAGGTTTTAGCTTGGCTTGATTATTTAAAAAAAAAATTTAACTATTTTTAAGATCAAAATTGTTTAGTTTTTTTTTCTGTTTGTCTACAGAACAAAACATTGTTGTCCAATGAGTTTTCTTTTTAACCTTTAAGCCTTTAAATGGTACTTTAACTTGATACTAGTACCGTGCATTCAAGTACTTTCATCATAGTTTTCATTCATAACAAAGCTGAAATATAAAAATGACAAAGTAGCAAACAAACAAACAAACAAACAAATAATTCAGACTGATCTCACAGGAAAACATAACTATTATGCATTTTGGCAAATAAGTGGCTTAGTAATTCTGTTGTTTTTTATTGTTGTTATTTTGTCTTTTTATTACTTTTTGAGTACATTTTTAAACTTTTCTGTTACTTTTTATCACTTTTCAAGTTTAATTTACTATGATTTCTAATTCTATATAATTATTTATAACTATATGTTTAATTATTTACTTATTTTTCCTTTTCACTTCTCATTTCATAGTAAATGTAAAACTTTTCAATTAGTGTTTAGTACAATCTCATTCATTCAAAAATACTCACACATTCACATTTAATATCCATATTTATGCACATCAATGTTTATAGTTAAAGTCAGAATTATTCGCCCTCCTGAACTTTTTTTTCTTTTTCAAATGTTTCCCAAATTATGTTTAACAGAGCAAGACATTTTTCACAGTATTTTCTATAATATTATTTCTTTTTGAGAAAGTCTTATTTGATTTATTTCTAGAACAAAAGCAGCTTTGAATTGTTTTAACCTCCTAGTGGCCACATACGTAGACAGCACGCTATTTTTAACTGTCCAAAATGGGCAAAATATTTTGTTTTTATTCTCTGATAGTCAAAACATGTTCAAAAAAATATGTGTGTGTTATTAACCACAAGTCCACATATATGGACATATTTTTTTTCTAAAAGTACATCATATCCAAAGATCATACTTAGGTTTTGTTCTAATTAGGTTCCAATAAGCCCAAATAGCAAAGAAAAATAAAAAATGCATGCAAAAAACAGCTTGGGCCTTAAGAGGTTAACACCATTTTAAGATCAATATTCAATTATATGGTCAAAAGCAAAAACTGTGTCTAGTAAAAATTGCCAGAGCAATTGAAGAGTTTCGTTGCAAAACGAGATATATCCATTTTGAGAAATGTTGGTTATTTGACATTATTATTGAAGACATCAACAGTCAACTTTACTCACAATTTCTGTACATTAAACTATTACTTGAGCTCAGTGAAGGCCAGGGACACATATTCTTCAAATCCAGGATATTTTTTATTTGAATTTTATATCCATAAATAGTTCATAAATAAGTCAAAAAGCATGCCAAAATGCAACATATTTATCTTAACATTGTCAAACATCCTAAATTGATTAAAATTAATAAAAACTATATGGAACAGTATATTCAAAGATTGATTATTAATAATAAGATTCTGAGTGAGTTAGTTTTGGCCAGAACATTTTCTTTTTCCTTTTGCTGGGGAACCAATGGCTTTAAGCAGGCTTTACTGTGGCATTTGAAGAAATCTTTTGGATCATCAGTGGGAAAATGAACAATAGTTTATCAATAGATCGTAAATATTCATAATATTCAAAAACATAATGCCATAATAGACATAATGTGACTATGGCGTGTGCCAGTAATCCAGGCCAGTCCCTGAATGAAAAGGTCGGATAACAACATACCGGCTGAGCTGTCAGAGCAAACTAACTGCAGGATGTTTATCATTTCAACCATCCTTAAACAGCTTCGGACTAATTGTGATTAGTTATAATATAGATAAGTAAGATTAAGTTAGTTAAATAAACGACTTGTAGCTCGTTACAGAAAGAGTGGAGACTCCTTCACACTGCTGCTGAAAACCAAACCTGTATGATCCGAGCGGGCGGAGCCGCGATGGTGCAGCTTCTGACAGCTCGCCTACAGTATAAACAATTAAATTGCAAACGTTTTTAGTCAGCCTAGTGAATCCTCTTTTTAAAAACATGCTTTTTTGTTTTGATATTATCGTTAAATCAATGAGCAAACTCGGAGCACTTCGCCGGCGGTGACTCTCCTCCCAGGGGATGCTGAGCTCGCGCATATAGCTGTTCTATATATAACAGTTCTATAACTGTTATATCGCATTTTGCAAAGAAACTGGTCTGGCGAATATCGCGTTTTGTGAAAAAATACACTTTGTAGTCGGCCTAAAATGTTCATTCTTAAATTGTGTTAATGACAGCAATTCACACATAGATAAGGGAACATCTGAACAGTGATTTCCAATCATAAAATCCAAATGTCAAAAAATGGCATTTATCGCGTTTTGCTATCAAACTCTTCATATATATATATATATAGTATTTTTTTTTATCAGTACATCCATGCATCCATCTATCCACCGATCAGTCTATTCATCCATCCATCAATGTATCTATC
>CAIGQQ010034122.1:204701-236803 GCA_903798035.1 Danio albolineatus | reverse complement strand
TGTGTGTGTGTGTGTGTGTGTGTGTGTGTGTGTGTGTGTGTGTGTGTAATAATGTAATAATATGTCAACAGAAGTAGGTTGTCTATTGTATAAAAATGTTTAAGCTAGCTTTATATATTAATAAAATTGTTTGTTTGTTTTGTGTGTGTTTTCTTTAATGTATTAACTGAACGTGGTAACTTCGGGATAAAATAACACTCAATAAAACACAAATCTTTTTTGTTTCTTTCTGATCAAAAACTACTAAAGTAAGAGTTAAACCCTAAAATTAAAAACCATTTCACATGCTAAAGATTATTACAGTCAATGACAATCATTTACGCTACTTTAAATAAATATAATTACATAAAACAAAACAAAAATTTTATAGACGTGTTTCAATCTGACCGAAGAATGTTTTAGTTTTGACATGTGGCGCGCGCACACACACATGTAAAATGTGCACAGTAGTTTGTTTACCTAGACAGTTTTATTAGCAAAATCCACTATTCAATATATAATTGAGCAGATCTGAATAATTAAAGTTAAAAATAACAGTTAAATGTTGTATTCGATACATGTTTTAGTTTATTTAGGAATTAGGGAAAAGGAATTACACCAGTGTGTATAATATATTAAAACACACAGTTCAGATGAATGGTTAATTGTTGTAAATAACACTTTCAACCATGATAGATAATATATATATGTGTGTATGTGCGTGTGTGCGTGCGTGCGTGCGTGCGTGTGTGTGTGTGTGTGTGATAATATACAAAATTAAACTAATAATCTCCATTGTACAAAAAATATTTAAATTGGCTTTATATATATTTTTAAATTATGTTGAAAATGTATTAACTGTACATGAATAATTCAGATGCTACACTGACTGAAAATGATGACGGGATAACGTGACTTCTCTCGGCTTTAATCTTTTATTTGTCATTATTTTACATGCCCACTTCTGCCTAGTGAGGGTGGGACTAGAGTGGAGGGTGGTTAAAAAAGAATGTTTACATGTATATTGAAATGGTTCTGTAAATTGCTGATGTGAAAATAATTAATTAATTTATTTTTATTTAATTTATTTATTTAATTTAATTTATTTATTTGATTAATAAATAAATTTATGATTACTTAAGGGTAAAGCTACAAAATAACGCTCAATAAAATACAAACCCCTTTGTTTCCTTTCTGATCAAATTAAAAAGTAGCTCAAATTAAAAGGCGTCCTTCATACTAAATGCAATTAAAGTAAATGATAACCTTTACGCTACTTTAAATAAATATAATTACATAAAACAAAACAAAAACTGTGTAGAAGCATTTCAAACTGACTCCAAAATGTAGAGTTAAAAGCTGTTGCATGTTACCTTAAACAAACTAAAAAATATTTAAATAATAAAAGTATTTAAAGTATTTTTAAACTGAATTACAGATTTATTTCATACTAGCAAAAAACTAAAATATTCAAAAATAAAATAAAATAAAAATAAACTAAATAAACTAAGCTAAAAACCGTTAAAAGCTGTCGCACATTACAGTAAACTGTAAACCTTCATGTAACTTTAAATAAAAAGTCAAATAAAAGCACACACTTCAAGCTTTACAGGCTAAACTAAAACAAATAAAAAAGTCCCAAAATGTCCCAAAACTCCCCCCCAGCACATTCGAACAAAATAAACGAAACCCACAAAACATCTGCTAAATGAATATGTGCGGGACGATGAGGCTCGCGTCCCATCTGGGAATGGCTTCATCCATAAGGTGTTGTACTGTAGTACGCATAAACGTCGCCCTCCCCGTTTCCCCTTCACACACTTTCAGAAGCACATGTGACACTTCATCACTCGGGACGCTGCTCAGAGCCAAATTCAGCCCCGGCGGAGCAGCTAACACACACACAAACACACACATATTCATGACAGAGAGAGAGACGCTTGAGAGTTTAAACAGAGAGAGTGAAGTGAGGGGATTCCGCAAGGTAAAGCTTTGACTCGATGTTCTGCCGGAGAATGTAAAGCTGGTTGCCAGATTGGTTGATGTAATGTCATTTTTAAATGCATTGGCTGCTCTGAGTTTTATTTATTGTTAGTGTGGTCGTACTGTAATGCATGTCAAAGTGTGAGAAGGAGAAGTTTGCTGTATTTATATACGAGTTATGATGACGTTACGAGTTTTATGTGGGTGTGCAGTTTGTATGATGTTACATCAGTTTAGACTGATGTTGTTTTAAAAAAGCTTTAGAGGTTGTTTTGTTTTTTAATCTGGCACTTTTTATATACTTTGTATGTAAATTAAGCAATTTAAATTATGGGATAAGGCATTTAAATGAAAATTTTTACATGTTTTATAGAATGTAAATCTTATAAGGTATTTAAAATAAGTGAAGCAATAATTTATTACATTTTGTTGTATTTTTATGCAAGACTGCAGGCAAATAGGCAATAAAAACAATTCATAGTTATCACTATATTCATTATTAGCTTTAATAATTGCAATCTTATAACACGTTTTCATTTTTATCAGTGCGTTTACACTTTTTTTCTTGGCTTTTTTGTAGAATATAAAGCATAAAATCAAGCAAATAATGCATGATCAAATCTTTCTGAAAGTTTTCTGAATATTGATATGAATAAATCTAAAATTTGATGTACATATGAGCTGCTAAGGTAGAGGTTTATGGCTGAAATCAGGAACAAGTTGCGACAAAAGAGACTGAAAAAACCCACAAGCCTTTTTTTTTTTAAATCTGTTTTTTTTTTGGTCTGTTTTGCACCTTAAATGTTGTTGTGGTTGCACTGAAATTGAGTGAAGCAGTAATTAGACGTTTAACATGGAGCAATTGTGAAGATTTTGGATTTGGATGTGTCTATTATTTATGGTAGCTTCGAAATGAACAGAAGCCGTATCTGATATCGAACAGATTTTATCTTGCGTTTTTGCAATTGGTTGTTTTTGTTAAGATTTATATGAGGTAATATCTGAGTTAACTGACTAACGTGAAGCAAAAACAAGATTGAAGTTATTTTCCAGAAAGAAATCTTTTTAAAAAAAAATAAACTTATTGTAATATTATAATGCTGTTACAAACACTCGTAAACACTAGCAAAAAAAAAAAGATGTAGAAACAACTTAAAAATTGTAATTAAGTGTTTTAAAATTAATGTGAGTTTTTGTAGTACTCAAATAACATCATATTGTAAAACATATTATATAATCTTCTTTTATTTACAACTTTAAAAAATCGTTTTCACCTTGCAGGACTTTAATTTAATAATTAAAGTAATCAATGCAGTTAAATAGAGTTAACAATTATATAAAGTAATTTATATAATAATAATAATAATAATAATAATAATAATAATAATAATAATAATAATAATAATAATAATAATAATAACAATAATGATAACTAATACTTGGAAACTTATTTTAGGTTTATCAAGAAGTTGCATTTGATATCTGTAATAACTAATAATGATGTGTAAATAGTCTTTCAAACAAACATAAATGTTCTTTGTTTTCTGGTAAAAGGAGAGTTTGTAGTAAATCTTTAGGCTAGTTCATTAAGCACTAACATTTAAAGCCGATGTGTAAAATAATCTTGTGCATAGAGTACATTTCAGACAGCAGACGCCCCTGTAATTGAATATGGAAATATATTCACACCATTACACATTTGTAAGGGTTTTTCAGGACAGATGGACTCGCTACATCAGATTCCCTGATAATTGTTTATTAGTTTTTCATGTTCCGAGGATTTTTTTTGCTAATTTTTATTTTTTATTTTCATTCATTATGTGCCAAGATGCTTTTCTTTTGCTTTTCAGTTGTTTCAGCATTACTTGCAAAAACTCACCAAAACATTTGTCAGTCTAAAGCTGATGCTGTAGTAAAATATGGCTTTTTATAAACATTTTGATTACATGAAGCAGACTGTAATATATACAGGACTATTAATGCAACAGTTTCTTAAATATTAACCTTGAAGAAAATGCAGCAAGAAAATATATTATGCAAAACAAAAATTACATTTTTTTTTTTTTTTTACACTCGAAAATGTTTTTATGGCAATTCTTTAGTATTTTAAATATAAGTATTTTGTAGGCACAGAAAATTCTGAATTAGGATTTAATGTTTAGTAGTTAGAAATAATGTTTCAGCAAAGTTTGTTTTCCTTTCTTGAGTTTTTGTAGCTTATTTGTTTACAGGGGTAGTACACATTGATCAACATTAATGTAAAATGTGCCAAAATTAGCCAAGAATGGCCTCATTTTCATCTGTAGACCCTTGACAGAATGTTACAAAAGTCACACCTAAAAATAGAAACAAAGTATAACAACACAAAATATGTGAATAGCAAACTGTACAAATATATACATTTATTTACGATTAAAAGTGTTTTTTCTTTAAAAACAAAATAACTTGAATAGTAAGTAGGGTCTGTGTGCATACATATATAAATATATAAATTATAGACTATAAAAATGTTAATTTTCTCTAGATTTGTCACTTTAAAAGTACAGGTTTGAGTAAAATGTTTTTTATTGTTGGGCATTTTTTTTAAACTTGTGTCTCTCTTTTACCTTCCTTTTAGTATATTTATTTGTGTAATGAACATAGAAAACTTCTCTAGCGTGATGTGTTTTAATACATACTAACAAATTACAGAAGTAGGTGCATAGTTGATTCTGTCAAAATTATTATTATTATTATTATTATTATTATTATTATTATTATTATTTTATTATTATTATTATTATCATTATTATAGTTATCATTATCATTATTATTATTATTATTATCATTATTATTATCATTATTATTATTATTATTATTATTATTATTATCATTATTATTATTATCATTATTATTATTATTATTATTATTATTATTATTATCATCATTATTATTATTATTATAATTATTATTATTATTATTATTATTATGGGCGTCAGGGTGGCACAGTGGGTTGTACAATCGCCACACAGCAAGCAGGTCGCTGGTTCGAGCCCTGGCTGGGTCAGATGGCATTTCTTTGTGGAGTTTGCATGTTCTCCTTCTGTTGCCGTGGGTTTCCTCCGGTGCTCCGGTTTCCCCCACGAGTCCAAAGACATGCGGTATAGGTAAATTGGGTAAGCTAAACTGGCTGTAGTGTATGAATGAGTGTGTTTTGTGTTTCCCAGTGTTGGGTTGCAGCTGGAAAGGCATCCGCTGCATAGAACATGTGCTGGATAAGTCGGCGGTTCATTCTGTTGTGGCAACCCCTAATGAATTAAGGGACTAAGCTGAAAAGAAAATGAATGAATGAATTATTATTATTATTATTATTATTATTATTATTATTATTATTATTATTATTATTATTATTATTATTATTATTATTATTATTATACAAATGTCTTGACAGTATTTCTTCAATTTGAATATAAACACGTCTGAAAACATTTAATTACTTCAATCAAAAATAAAAGTTTAAATTCTGAAGAAACGTCATCAGAAGTTTACAGAATAACACAAAAACATACCAACACATAACTATAAATGGTAAACTTCAGAGAATGGTGCCCTATATTTTTCAATAGCTGTATATATTTTCACACGTCTTTCCCAACTTTATTTGATTTTTCATCCAAACAAAGAGAAACCAATTTTAGATCCCTTTTTTCCTTTTCCCCAAGTACTATTTGACATATCCACATGCAGACAGTCCCAAAACGCCTCTGTCCTCCATCTGTGCTCCTCTAAACAGAGCAGTTGCTCTCAGGACAGGGTTTTTGTCGAGGTGTCGTGACCTCCGCCCTCGTCCTGCTTTATCTCGGGATTATCTGCGGACACACTAAGAGTCCCGGAGCTTCTGATCGGTGCAAAGACATTGCACAAACACACTGCTGTATAATTATACTTCGCACGTTTTCAGTGTCCGGGACGGGTTGTATTAATTGGCGAGGGGTATTTGAGCATCGGGCAGCTGTGGTGGTTTTGGGTGGTGGTTGATCGTGCTGTGTTCAGTGTCACTGGTGTATTTTGGGACTTTAGGTCATGATGGCTGGACGACAATCCCGGATGATTGAAAAGATCTTTTTGGTAACACACGCTTAGAAATAAAGATACAAAAGTGGTCACATTTAATGTTCGATTAATGACTTATGTTTGTAATTAATCAGTTCATTTTGAGACATGGAGGAAACACTGTAAAAAATACTGGGTTCCACACATTTACTTCTTATTGTCCCAATACAAACTGATTAAGTTAATTTCATCTATTTTACAAATTTTAGTGGTTTTATCATTAAAAATTTTGTTAATTCCTTCATTTTCCTTCGGCTAGTCTCTGATTTTATCAGGGGTCACCACCATACCTGTCAACCCTCCCGTATTTCCCGGGATTCTCCCGTATTTTACAGTTCCATCCCGCTATCATCCCGTAAATGTATTTTCCCGTATTTCTCCCGTATTTTCAGTCGTTCTCCGACTGGTGTCAATAAACATTAAAGAGCCGATCCTCCCTATTCGCAACCCATACCGCCGAACCACAAGGGGCCGCCCTTGCTGTTAAATCTGTTGGAATCTGTCTGTGCTTTCGTTTTATTTAGGCGTGAATCACTCTGAAATAAACATAAAAACGGCGGGATTCCCTTTCCTTTTCATTACAGGTGCCGTTGCTCCTCATATACAATCCTCAAAACAGCCATAAAGTGGTGCGTGACTGTCAGCTGACGCGTCCGTAGTGACAAACAGACGCTGTTTACCAAACGGATTCTGTACACTCGATTAGAAGCAGAGCGAAAGTGGAGACTGGGTTTTGTGTTTATGTTTGAACAGACATATACACATAATTAATAATAATAACATCTAAAGATGTCGATCTTGATGGGTTTTTTTTTCAAACACAAATAATTTTGTCCTAAATGAGCATAAAACTTTAGGAAAGCAATCGAATGCTTTCATAATAACGATATATGTAAACTTCTGTTATTTATAACAGTGACACCTCTGTTATTTAATGTAGTCAAACAAAAAATCTAAATAAATGAGATTCATTCACTGCTCTTTATTCATAATGTGTGAGTTATACAGTGAGGAAAAGATGAATAAGATTTGATAACTTGATCCTATGTCTTTATAACAGCTAATTTTAATAAGCTAAACTGTTTGCCAACGTATACTATTGAATTTTCTTTTGTAAATAATAATATAAAAAAATATTACTGCCCGTTTGATCCCTTATTTTCACATCCCAATGTTGACAGGTATGGTCACCACAGCGTAAAGAACCACCAACTAATCTAGCATATGTTTTATACAGCAGATGCCCTTCCAGCCGCAACCCAGAAACACCCATACACTCTCACATTCACACACATACTGTATACATTATGGCCAATTTATTCAATCTAATTCAGTTGCAATGCATCACCATATTTTATTTAACATTTTGAAGTAAATGTTTCACTCAGTATAACTAAATAAGATAACTAGGAATATTGGATAAAAAATAAATCTCAAAATACTAATATATATTAAATGTACAACTTAAGTAAATTGTACAAACAAAAAGTCAATAAAATTGACTTAGAATTCCCCAAGTAAACTTAACATTTCTAATTAAATGTACTAATAATTTTGGTTAATCCTTTACTTGGCAAAGCTTTGAAGATTTTCTAGCCTTTTCTGAGTGAAAAATATTTCCAAGCTTTTTTCAA
Source organism: Danio albolineatus (assembly GCA_903798035.1). Lineage (NCBI taxonomy): Eukaryota > Metazoa > Chordata > Actinopteri > Cypriniformes > Danionidae > Danio > Danio albolineatus. The sequence continues at coordinate 229,115 of CAIGQQ010034122.1, read as the reverse complement.
GTAAACCCTACTCCTCATTTTTTACAGTGTATAGCGCATGTCCTTAGGCTGTGGGGGAAACCGGAGCACCCGGAGGAAACCCCCACCAACACGCAAACTCCACAGAGAAATGTCAACGGACCCAGCCGGGACTTGAACCGATGACCTTCTTGCTGTGAGGTGACAGTGCTCCCCACTGAGCCACCGTGCCGCAGCAATTAAGTTGTCCCCCTCCAAAAACAAACAAACAAATTGTTGTGTTGTTTCAACCCATTTTAAATAAGTAGTTTGAACAAGCTGCAATATCTATTTTTTAACGTAGATATTATCACTGTTGGGAAAAGTTACTTGGCAATAAACCACAATCATGTGTTACTTTTTAAATAAAGTACCTAATTTTGACTTTTAAAGGAAAGTAATACATTTCCTTTTATCATCTGGGCTGGGCTTGCTTCATTGTAATAATATAAAAAAACATTTTAGATTTTTATTTATATTTAAGAACAATAGAGATCATGTTACGATTAGACAGTTTTAAATGGATTTTACAAAAGGCAACTCGAAAAGAGATGTAGATAAAATGTTGGTCGCTCTGATGTGTTTTGGTTATTGAATAGTAAAAAAGAAAAAGCTGGTCTGAAAACAATATGGAGAAAAAAACTATTCTTAAACTGAAGAAGTATGTAAGAATGTGAAAATGTGTTCAAATTTGCTGCAAAAGAGTCAAAAATAGTTTTTTTGTGAAAGTATAATGTTAAAATACAGCTGAAGTAATGATCTGTTTCATTCAGAGTAACAAATATGTTTATCTGTAAAAATAAAACAACATATTCTGTCATGTACAGATTACAATATATAATAGAAAGATCCTTTATGAAGTCTTTTATGAATATTCTAAATGAAATTGCTGATATGTATAAAAACTATTGTCATTTTAGTGTCTGACATTGTAGTGTCCTTCTGTAAATCACTGTAAAAATGTATGATAGATATTATTTGTTGCTCAATAAATAAATAAACAAACAAAACAATCAGTGTATTTGATGCTTGAGAATCCCTTTTTCAGTAATTATGTTTAACATTTCAAACAATCTTCCTAATCTTAAAGGGGTAGTTCACACAAAATGTTAATTTGTTTTGTTAATTTATTCACCCCTACGCCATATCACTGAAAAAAAAAATGATTCAAAGATGATTCCTTGGATTTACTTAATTTATTTTAACGTTAGTGGTTGTAAATAATTCATTTGGGCTGAATTTAAACAAACTAATTAAGTTGAACATTACTAAATTACTATTTTTTCTTTAAATTCAACACATAAATTGCAACAATTTTTGCAGACAAAATTTTTTTCAGGTCATTTTAGTTAAAACTGTGGTGTTTGGGGATTCAAAATTGCAAATCAACATGCTCTGTGGATTCAAAACACTCTCTCTCACACACACACACACATTTAAAAAAATATATTTTGCTGCAAGTTTAAACTACTTATTTAAAATGAGCTAAAATAAAACAAATTTGGAGTTTTTTTTGAGGGGGAAATTAGTTGTTTTATGTTCAATCTACTTAAATTAGTTAAGTTAACTTAATAGATTTGTGTTGGGAAAACATGAATGAATTGTGTACCATTCTGCATTTTTTACAGTGCACACACACACACACACAAACACACTCACTCACATATACACTTAAAAATATTGTGCTGCTTGTTCAAACTACTTATTTAAAATGAGCTGAAACAACACAATTCTTGAGGTTATTTTAGGCACAACTTAATTGTTTTATGTTCAATCCACTTAAATTTGATAAAACCATTTAGTTAACTTTGATTTGCCTTGAAACAAGACTAAGGGATTGTGTGGAACCCATAACTGTTTACAATGTAGGTAAAACAAAATGGCTACTGACAATACATTGAGAGGTCTTATAAATTAAAACTGTACATTATTAACACTGTTTTAGCTGTAATCAGCAAGCGCTCTTCAACATGTTATCGACAGTCTGAAGTGTGAGTGTCCAGTCACATCTAAACTCTCCTTTCAAACCGCAATGCTTTTAGCAAATCTGCTTTTGGTATTAAATTCTACTTACATGCTGCTAATGTTACAATGTTTTTGAAAGGCAGCCCATCAAAGTGCGTTTATGTGCACTAGCATGCTAACCATAAAGCATTATGTTTTCACTCCGTTTCTCGGTGCACTAAAGTTGACCAGCTGTTGGGTGTCAAAGGCCAGTTGTACCATAAAATCTAATTTATGTATGTTATGTCTTAGCTCAAGATTTCCATTACATTTTCGCATGCCGTTTCACATGCCAGGTTATAACGTACAGGCAGATGTCTAGTAAAGTGGAAACACACACCCATATTTAAGTACCAGTTTACTGTACTTACACTGCTGCTGCTGCTTATAATAACATAGTAAATTAAATTAAATGATGCTAAAAATCAGGAATTCTCAAGACGTATAGAGTAAAACATTTGGAAACTTGCTAAAATGCTAATATCAACACATTTTTCTAATTAAAATAACTATATTTAGGTGTAATATATAATATATATAGAATATATCTAGAAAAACAGGCTTTATGTAATTTAATTCAGTTTTTTAATATCCATAAATTGACATAAGACATAAATTGTCCTTTCAAGGCATTTGAAGCAGTAATATTAAAATATTATTGAAACTAAAAAGAAGTTTGTGGCCTGAAAAACAAGTTAACATGCTAACATAATTAAATTATCATAAGTGCAATGTTTATCTGTAATCAAATTGTCAGTTATTAAAACACTAATGAAGCTTTATGTATGCTTTTTTAATTTCCATGAAGATATAGGATGCCTTTTGAGATATAAGAAACACTTTGCTGGACTTTGCATGCTCACGGCAGTCCCTGATTGAACAGCTGTCGCTATGTTTAGTTGTTATCTGAGTATTAATAATTATCAAATATAAATATGAAATTGTATGCTTATTTGTGATCCGATTATTATTAATAATAAAGCCTGTTAGGATTTATAATGTTTTCTTAATGTTCATAAAGGTAGCTGCGGTGCCTTTAAATGCACAAGAAGCCTAATTAGCTTGCTAACGTCAAAACTTTATTGACATTAGAACTTTCAATTAGAATTGACTTTTTTTTTTTTAAAGACGTTTATTTGTGGGCTGAAAAACCTTAATAGGCTAATGAACAATCTAACATATGTATACTTAATGAAGTCTTCTTAATGTCCACTGAAATTTTCACGGTTGAAGAAGCCTCTGGCTACATGCTAATTTGCTAACAATCCATTTCTGAGATACAAAAATTGTATTTATTTGTTTATTTTTTGAGAAATATTAGTAAAAGGATCTAACAGTGAACGTTTTATGTGCATTTTACCCATGTCAACAATGATATAAAGTCAGCTTTAAAGCAAGTCCTTACATATATGCTAACTTGCTTACAACAATAAAACTTGAAGGAAGTTTTATGTGTATTTGTGATCTGATTATTATTATTATTATTATTATTATTATTATTATTATTAATAAATAAAGCCTGTGATCATTTATAAACTTAATGTTCACAAAGATAGCTATGTTGTGCCTCAAAAAGCTGAAGTCTAATTAGCTTGCTAACGTCAAAACTTTATTAAAACCATAACCTAGTTTGTTTGTGGGCTTTAAAACATTTATAATAAACAAACTAATATATATGTATACTTTATGAAGTCTTCTTAAGTCCACTGGGATGTAAAGTGACTTTCAGGGTTGAAGAAGCCTCTGGCTACATGCTAATTTGCTAATAATCCATTTTTGAAATACACAAATTTTAATAGATTATTATTTTTTTTAAATATTGATAAAACTATCTAACAGTGAAAGTTTATGTGCATTTCCCCTTGTAAACAATGATATAAAGTCAGCTTTAAAGCAAGTCCTTGCATAAACGCTAACTTGCTAACAATACTGAAGCTATCAGATTATGTTTATGTGCAGTCTGAGAAACAATAAAGTCCAAATAAAATTAACTGTATAAATTTAATTTAACTATTAAACCACAGATATTTGTCCCGTCTTTTTTCTCTTTAATCAAAACGTATAACTAGCATTTGGCTAACTTTGCTTCAGTTTTACCCAATCCTAATTTAATAACTCTAACCACGACTTTCCCCAGTGTATTATATTGGCAGTAACCATGTACGAGCTCCAGGCTGTGTAATGTCACTGACAGATGACAGTCGCTGAAACCCTGCAGGAATATCACGAGTGCTTCAAACAGAGGTGGCTGGCTTGCCAATTTCTCACTGCAACTGTATATTCATTAGACTAATGCTTGAAATACTTATAGCCATGTGCTTTGGGTGTATATTTTAGTTTGTTCCGATCTCCAAAAAAAAAAAAAGGCTAGCAATAGTCTTCAAGGTCATTCTGCCATCTAATACAGTGGTTCTCAACCTGTGGTACACGTACCACTAGTGGTACACAAGCTTCCTTCTAGTGGTACGTGGAGGAATCTCTGAATGATTAAAGTAAAAAACGGACACACTTTTAACCCTTTGATGCCTACGATAACACCGTTGTGATCAGTAAAATTGATTTTAATAGGCTAAACCTTTTATTTAAGTGGCTGACAAAAATAAATATTCTGAATTTGAAGAATAATCTGTCTAGTTTTTGAACTGTGCAGTGCTGTAGCTGCTTCATTAGCCCTACTACGTTACTATACTCCAATACCGGTAAATATGGTGGTACTTGGAGAGACCATTTTTTTCTGAGGTGGTACTTGGTGAAAAAAGCTTGAGAACCACTGATCTAATACAATAATAATAATAATCATAATCAAAAATAATAATGCAAGTGCTTTACATTTTAAAGAATATCTCGATTAATCAATCTCTAAGTTAAAATCAGCTAAGATTTACATGTAAATAGTGAATAAAGACAGTAAAAAATGTCATAAAAGATGTTTTAAGACCCTTTTTAAAAGTATCAGATGTTTGTGTTCAGGGAAGAGCATTCCAAAGGCGGGGGGCAGCGGCGCGGAAGACTTCCAATAGTCCGGGTCTTAGTCTTAGGGGGAAGCAGGCGGGGAGCATTTGTGGAGCGAAGAAATCGTGCTGAGTTCTGTGAAGTATTAACGAGGCTTTTTTTAAGGTAAATGGGAGAATCGCTATGGATAATCTAATGTAACGTTTACTCAATCTGGGCTAAAATGGGACGCCAGTGTGGAGAGACTGAAGAATTGGTTTGATGTGCTTGTATTCAAATCACTGTTCTGTATTTGCTGGAGTTTCTGAATGCTCCTAGAAGGAAGCGTGATCTGGAGTTTTGTCATGTTGGGTGAGTGTGGGAAGTATACTCTTGCTATATTCCTGAGATGATGAATAGAGATGTTTGATTTGGACCTCAAAGGTTAGATTAGGATCAAACCGAACACCAAGATTGGTGACTAATGGTGACATGGAAAGGTCCTGGACAGAAGATGTAATAACATTTATGGTAAATCTTCTAGTCTGATAAGAGGAACCAATGAGATTCAGTTTTTGAGCTGTTCAGCTGGAGAAAGTTATGATTCATCCACACCATTATCTCCCCCAGATAGGTGGTGAGTGGGGATAAATTTGTTGATAACAGCAGTGACGATGATGGTGATGATAAGTAACTTTCAGGTTTCATAAATAATTGTATATAACTAGCCATGGAAGATAAGTCTCAATATCATACACTCCCAAAATTTCAGTTTTTTTCAACCCAGTTTTGGGTTAAATATGGACAAAAACACCAATGGGTTAGGTTTTTTACACAATTTTGACACAATTTCTAAGCATTCATTGATGAAAAGCTTGTCATGATATTATTAGTTAAATTGCTAATGTGAGAAAATGAGAGCTTAAGTCAGAATGAAATAATATGTATGTTAGTGCTTGTTATAAATGAATCTGTGCACTTCATTATTTTGTAAAATATTAATTGTCTTTATTATTTTTTCTTAGTTAACCTTTATTCAAATATCATAACCTTCCCTCCCCTCTCAAAATGACTTTTTGTCGCTTCCTGGTCACATGAAATACATTTAGGGAAGGGCTCTCAGTGCGTGTTTCTTTTCTGTTTTGTCTTCGTCCATTTGTCATTCCTGTTTCTTTTTGTTATTCAATCGCAATCCAACTTAAACTATCCAATAGGTTCCCAAAGGACAAAATTATGCACCGCCCTACATATTTTTTTCAAGTTAGAACAATATATCAAGTAAATCAGGTTGTCAGGGTTGGAGTAATATTTTACCAAAACTTGTGTTGAAACAACCCAGCGTTGTATAGGGAGTATATATTTGAACCCATATTTAGCATTTTGATCGGATTGATGAAAATGCATCTTGAGTTGAGTCTAAACCCTGATTTATACTTTGTTGAGAGATCATTGTACAAAGAGGTAATGATTCGCACTCATCAGATAATTGCTTTCTTGTTGTTTTTATTTTTACATTCTCTGGGTGACTCAAATGACACAAACGTTTCGGCACAATGCCTTCCTCAGTGTGTAACACAATTCTCTCCCTCCACCCCTTTTATCTCACAGTCAATCACATTGCGTCATTAGACGATCACTTCATAATTAGACAAACAATCTCATTTTCGTTTCATCATTTCATGATTAATTACCATATTCGAACTCACTCATTCAAGGAAGAATGAGGCAGGAAGCAGCGAATTGCCAACAACTTTAATCTTAGAGTAAACGCAAAACAAAAGTACCCATCCGGAGCTCCTCCATAGGACTCGACACTTAAACACTTGCGCCACTGCACTCGCTCCCTCCAACAGCTCTCAGCCATGCCCACACTTGTCACAATTACCAAGCCGGTCAGTCACAGATCTCGCACTTGTGACGTGTAGTTACGTTTTTTTGGGAGGTGTGCATCAGGGCCTGTGTCAAGCAATGCCAGACTTGCCTTGTGGACTTGAAGCAGAAGTATAAATTGACTTGAAGTGTAAACAGGGCATGAGTTTGATGTCTAAAGCAAACAACTGGTATAACAAAATCCATCAGCACATCAACACACAAGATATGGAGGACTAAATTAACCCACAAGCCATTGAACACTATGTAGGGACCTTCCGTCTCCTTACAGCAAAGCTATAATGAAATGTGTGTTGTATCTGTCTGCATCTGCGTACCAAGTAGAAAATGAGCATCTTAACATTTTCCAGTCTAAAGAAAGAAGGCATAACTTATTAAGAGCTGGCATTGATGTGTGAACTTTACGATCTGGAAAGGCTCCTGTAAGTCCATGTCATAATCTTAAATGACTCCAGCACCGCTCTGGAGGGGTGTTAATCCCCCCAAAAGATTCAGTTGCACAAATTCATATTGCGAGGATCTGAGGGCCTCCCCTTGTTCCAGTTGTTTCTGGAGTGCTCCAGTATGACCTTTGTTTGTGTTTAAGACACACCAAAAACACCTGGAGTCTATCAGGAATGAGCCTTAAAGAACTAACCTCATTGTTATAGTCTGTCCTTTGGGGAGACATTAGCTATGTTTCCGTCAAAAGATGCGAATTAGACTTATGTGCAACACTTAAATGTAACTTAAAACATTTGCAAATAAAGCACTGTTTACATATGGGTCAAATAGTGAAAGATCATCACTTCCTATTGATAAACTAAATATCAAAGAGAGAAATTACAGATTGGCTAAGGGATTTTACAAGGACCAAAAGAACATTTCAGATATTTTACAATGTGAATGGGCCATTGGTTTGTCCATTAATGCCGTCCTATCGCACCCATTTTACTTATCACATGATCTGTTAAAGCAAAACCACATGACTGTTTGATGCAAACGCTGGAATTTATTCAGTAAATGTTTCCAAAATAGTCAACACAAACTTCTTTAGTTTATCATGCTCAGTTTGGTTAAGCATTTTGTTAATGGGATATTCCTAAATGTCCATTAAAATAAGTGGATGTAAACACGGGTATTGTTGTTCCCTCTTTCACCACTATTACAGCGTTCTCCTGGGGCTTTGCCTCTTATGTCAGTTCTTGGCTTGCAGGGTGTGTGCTCAGTGAGAGCGGTATCAGGCTTGCACAGATATTTTGATTGATAGTAGAGCTTGCTAAATTTAGCAAGCATGTGAGCGCATTAATCAGTCCACTCATACAGGGACAGGGGGAGGCCATAGTTTCTGTCCTCATGTCTGGCCATGAAGATTTGGATGAAACCTTCAGGTTTTGCAAAGCAAAGTCTTTAAGTTTTCAGGTTGTTAAAATATTGACCCATAGTCCCTCTACTGATCTGGGAATATATATATACTGTATATAAATAATTGTAACAAAATTCCTGGAACCGAGTTTTGAAGTTGTTTTTTGGATTTCCAGTGAGGTTCCCTCACAAAACTTCCTCTGGGAACTGTATAATAAAACATAAAAAGTACCACAAAATAACTAGTGTGAGTATTGTGTAGTGCTGTGCAGTTTTGGGGGCATTTACCATACTATTTTGTTGTGTGTTATATTCCTGTATGTGTAAGATTGCTTTCACATTTCTGTAGTATTTTCCACTCAATGTTGTGCAGTAAGCTGATGTTAAACTAGTACAGTTCCACAGGATTACCACGGGACGCTTATTGTAAAGGTTTTGGTAAAACTATTAACCAATTCTGCATAGTTTAGATTTAAAATGCCTTATCACACATGTGAAATGAATGTTTTCCCTTGCTCTTGATCATTTAATTGATGATATATGTGTCTCTCCACAGCACCTCAGGGGAAAAGCTTGATAATTCGTCTGCTCCTCTGGGTGGTGCTCATGGCGGAGTGGGCCAGAATCTGCTGCTGAGTCCTGCCAGTCTCCAGCTGGCTCAGCTTCAGGCCCAGCTGACACTGCACCGCCTCAAACTCGCCCAGACCACCAACACTGCCGCCGCAGCCACTGTCCTCAATCAGGTCCTCTCCAATGTGGCCATGTCCCAGCCTCTCTTCAACCACCTTCGGGGTTCAAGCATGGGCCAGTCCCACGGCGGAGCCTTTCCACCTCCACCCATAGCCTTCCCACCTCCGAATGCTGCTCTGGGACAACTGGTTGGTGGCGGCTTTACCCCAAATCCCACCGGGATCAGACCCAGCACCTTCAGCGGAGTGTCCAACCAGAAATCTAATCAACACAATGACTTCAGCAAGAAATCTGGAACATACCCAGCAGACATGGACCGTCGCTTGCAGTTTGGATATCTGGGAGGAGCTTCCAGTAAAGTATGTGATGGAGGACAGTATGGTGGAGCAAACACACAACCCAGAAACAATGTCCAGCCCAATTTCCAGAGAGACTTTTATTCTTCTGATAGCCCAGTACAACAAACTGGTTTCAAAGGAGGAAGTAATGATCAGAGTCTGGGATCTCTTTCCTCGTCCGGCTCCAAGGATCAATGGAAAGGTCCGATGAACTTGGGAAAGATGGATATAGTTACAGGAGCTGTTCCTGGGGGTTGGGTTCCACCTGGACAGGGATTTGTGGGTCCGAGAGCAGAGTTGTATAACCCTGAGGAACCCACAGCAGATCCTAAGTTCAACTCGACTTGTGGCCCAGGGATTGGCCCACCCATTGGGCAACAAGGGGGATTTCAACCACAGCCACAGGTTACCCAACTGGAGGAAGGCGGGACCTTGTCATTACAACCACACCAGTTCAATGACTATCACGGGACGACACCTTCACACCTACCCCATCAGTGCACCATTTGTGAGAAGAAGGTTTACAACTTGAAGGTGAGTTGATCTGGTTTGTAGTTTGAGATTTAGGCCCCGTTTACACTAGTACGTTTTCGTTTTAAAACGCATAAGTTTTGCTACGGTTACGCCATCCGTCCACACTACGCCGGAGTTTTCGAGGCGCGAAAACGGAGTGTTTTGGAAACGCAAGAGAGGCCGTTTTAAATCTAAAACGCTGCTGCTCCGTCTCAGTGTGGATAAAGGGAAACGGAGATCTTTGAAAACGGAGGTGTGGCTGCTGAGATTCGCTACTCGATTGGGGCTTTTGGGTCATTGCATAACCTTCCCTTATTCGTCAAGCTCACATGGCTTGAAGACAGCAGACCAGCCTTCACTGTAAACACTGTATTTTCGGTAGCCATGGATGTTTTATATTCATTTGTTACTTTAAGTAACAACTCAACCTCGTCGTCTGTCCACTAAAAGACCTCTCTTGCTTTCTTTGCCATCGCGTTCATCGTTCAACCAGTGTTTGTTGACTAACAATAACCAAATGGCGAGCGAGACACGTGCTTCCTGTTTATACTTGAACGCTCATGCCCAGAGTGCGCGAATGGTCACGTGATATACGTTTCTGGTGGAGTAGTGTGGACGGAGATCTGTTGAGAGACGCTTGGGTGAAACGCTAGTGTGGACGCGGATTGTTTTCATGCTAAAACGCCGTTTTAAAACTAAAACGCACTAGTGTAAACGGGGCCTTAAGGAAACGTTCCCTTTATGCCAACTTCAAAGATGAGTTCATCTTTAATCTTTAATCTTGTAGCGGAGTGAATCAAAGAAATTGCAAGCTTAAATAAAGATAAAGAAATAAGATGAAATAAGTAGTCAGATATTTAGGTACAGCAATACGATACGATATTATCATGATATTTTGCTCCAGGTAATGATAGATCCTGATACATTTGATATACCACAGGAAAACCATCCACAACATGTTATGATATCTCTAAATGAAGTGGGGGAAAAGGCATCAACAAGTTCTAAGATGTATTTCTTTTATTAACAGCACATATGGACCATTTTGAGAGACGTAAACAAGATCAACGGTCCTAACGTATTTCCTGTTTCACATTTTTATTTTCCATAGCTTCCAAGAATCAAAGAAGGTCCACATATTAATAAATAATGTTATAATAGCTGTTTTAATGTTTAGTTACGATTGAATTGCCTCCTGTTATAGTTATGAAGTAGTTTGACAAAAAGAAGGAAATGTTCATAGGCCAATGCCATTGCCACATTGAAACGGTCTATTTTTCATAGAATTGCATCCCGGATGTGTTTTCGATCCGCCATTACGAGAAGCGCCTCTCATGCACTGCGGTAAACGGTAGCAGTGCAAGGCTGATGAACTCATTAAGATCTTTTGTTCCTTTAAATAGATATCAGTACTTGGCTTCATTGAGAATGTACCACGGGAAGAATTGTAACCATAAATCAGCAAATCAATATTGTGCCACACACCTATTACTGAATAATCAAATGTGATGTAAAATGTAATCACCGTACATTCTTCATTGCTGATCAACGATAATGATCCCAACTCCACATTGCAGATGCTGCAATGTGGCTGTTGCGAATTCCAGATTGTGATATCAATGCTAAAATGATATATTGTACAGCCCTTATAGATAAACTATAATAACTACTGTAGCACACTTTAGTATTTACTGCAGTAAACTGTGGTGTATTGTAGTATAATATACCCTATAGTTATAGAAAGCTTCAGTATTGATTGGGTAATTAGTTTATATTACCATAGTTATTGTATAGAGAATCACCACAAGAGATTGAGGAAAGAAACTTTTCCTGTGTCTGGCTGTTTTCGTGCTCGGTGCTCTGTAGCGCCGACCAGACGGTAACAGTTCGAACAGGAAGTGTGCTGGGTGCGAGAAGCGCTCTCGCTCAGCACAGTGGAGATTTCTTTATATCATTATATCGTTTTAGTCATTTGATTTGCAGTGACACACTGTCAAATATTTCGCCGAACAGATCAACTGCTTTTGACACACAATAATAAAGTCCTCGTGTTGCAGGAATTAGGAGGTTTTTTTTTTGCTGAAGGAGCAGCTGTCGTGCAGTGAGGGGTTTGCGTCTTTAATAATCTACGACAGTTTGCGTTCATTAAACAGTAAGAATGATTAATAAATCCATATGAAACAGTCCCCTAAAATTCACATCTCCTCTTCAGTTTCGGGCTCAGGTACGCTTTACACTCACACTACAAGCGTACCACGCTAAAGCCCAAGTGGACCGCGCTCATACCTCTTCCAACCAGGCCAGTGCCGGCCAACTGAACTGTGCCTGAACCTGATTCAGAGCACTCACACTTCTCAAAGGATCCAGGAAACGGGCCTGGTCACGGTTCGGATAGCATAGTGTGAGTGCGCCCTTAGAGTTAAAATTAACACTCCCTCAGAGTTTATATGGGAACCACTAGAAAAGTGTTAAAATAACACTATTGAAAGAGTTAACATTATCAACACTCAGAGAGTGTTAATCAGCAAACTCTTATAGAGTAAAATATTAACACCACAATGCATCATATGAACACCACTCAGTGTTATGTGTTAACACTCTTAGGTCAAATTTTTAACAATGCACGGAAATAAAAATATTTCTTGTTTAATATCGGCAACAGTTTATTAACTATTCCGTTAATGTTTAAGGAAAACAATTCTAAACAGTCATAAACTGTATTTCAACCAAAAGGAGCAGTTTTAAGACTTTATTTTCTTTAGTTTTAATGTAACACAGCTAGTACAGAACAAAATAGAGATGAAAAATGATGCTTTTTTTGTGAGATATGTAAAACTAACATATACATACAACGATTTGGATGTCAAATGTCTATATACAAACATGGCGTGGGATATTGCTGCATAAATACAAACATGGCGTGGGATATTGCTGCATAAATACAAACATGGCGTGGGATATTTCTGCATAAATACAAACATGGCGTGGGATATTGCTGCACAGCAAAAAAATCAGTGTACGTTTAACTCAGTTTGAGTTTAACCTTACACTTCTTGGTGGTACATATGACTCCCTCCATTTTGGAGTTAAAATAACACTTTCTAAAGTGTGACATTTGTACATTACCCACAGAGTTCATTTTAACACATTCATTCATTCATTCATTTTCTTTTCGGCTTAGTCCCTTTATTAATCCGGGGTCGCCACAGCGGAATGAACCGCCAACTTATCCAGCATTTGTTTTACGCAGCGGATGCCCTTCCAGCCACAACCCATCTCTGGGAAACACATCTATACATTGTCATTCACACACATACACTACGGACAATTTAGCCTACCCAATTCACCTGTACCGCATGTCTTTGGACTGTGTGGGAAACCGGAGCACCCGGAGGAAACCCACGCAACCACGGGGAGAACATGCAAACTCCACACAGAAATGCCAACTGGCCCAGCCGGGGATCGAACCAGCGACCTTCTTGCTGTGAGGCGAACGTGCTAACCACTAGGCCACCGTAGCGCCCATTTTTACACAGTAAGAGTTTATTCTTACATGAAACTGGAGTGTGTGTTACCTTTCAAAGTGTTAAAATATTACCTTTTTTCCTATATTGTCAATTGATGTGACAGATAACAGTGATCTAATATGTTGAAAATAGTTTTAATTTGTTTGTTTAATTAGTTTGTTAATCTTTTCAGAAATAATTTCAATACATTCAACTCCGCATTTTAAGATGCAACAAGACATGTTTCAAGTTTAAGTAAAACATACTGTTTTGATCACTGTTTGTCTGGAAAAAAAAAACGGTTCGATAACTGCATATTGAGTTAAAAGTTTAACACTAGGCCTGTCACAACAATCAATATATCGACTTATCGCACAACACATGAACATGGCATCAATAATTTTTGGTGATGCAATATATATCGCCCATACATAAAAAACAAATACTAGCAACATTTGAGCTGATTGTGCAACTTCTCTATCTTTATTGAAGGTGTATGTGTCAGTATGGCTAAAAACACTATAGTATTTATTATAAATGACTACAGTTCGTTGTACAAATGGATGCCTGACAACTGAAAATAGAGATATCGAAGCCTCTGTTACTCTTAAACTCGCACTTTTTTGCTAACATTTATTTAGGATAGGCATTTTCGCATCCTCATTCCAATGCCTAATTATTAAATTGTTAAAATGGTGGTTAAAAGTCTTAATAATAAAATATGATGTGTTCTTTGGATGAGTGTACTTGCATTTAGATGATATCATATTGTCATTCTGGCATTATATAATGAGTGAGATAAAATGGTCTTAAAATGACAATAATATCGTTTATCGCAATATATTTTGGTGCAATATATCGTACAGCAAAAAATAGATATCGTGACAGGCCTATTTAACACTGAAAAAAAAAACTCTTAAATATACACTCTTTCACACTCGTGGATTAAAATGTACTCTAGTTTTAACACCGAACAACTTTTAAAAAATCACACTGTATATATAACACTGGAATTTTTGCTGTGTGCATAAATACAAACATGGCGTGGGATATTGTTACATACGAATTGTGTTGAACTCAGCAAGATTCATTTTGCGTTTCAATTCAATTCAGTTCAGTTCATGTTTATTTCTATAGCGCTTTTACAATGTATACTGTGTCGAAGCAGCTTAACATTGAAGTTCTAGTAAATTGAAACTGTGTCAGTCCAGTTCCCAGAGCTCAGTTTTAATGTAACACAGCTAGTACAGAACAAAATAAAGATGAAAAATTATGCTTTTTTTGTGAGCTGTTTAAAACTAACGCATATACAACGATTTGGATGTCAAATGTTTATATACAAACATGGCGTGGGACATTGCTGCATAAATTCCCGGATGTAGTCGTCAACACTGTATTTGCGTTAGATACATGTAACTCTGCATGACAAGGAGGCAAATCAGCTTCAAACAATGAGGGAGTTATTTTATCTGTATCTAACTCTCGAATTTCAACACTTTACTCTGAATTACCGCAACACTCGAAATGTAACATTAATGAATTTGCTGTGTAGTATAGTACTATAAAACAACGTAGATAAATGACTATAATGTTTTCTTCATGTGAGTTTTGCACACTACCCTTGCTGCATGCACAGAAAAAAACTCAGTGTACATTTAACTCAATTTGAGTTTAATTTAACACTCCTTGGGTGTACATATGACTCCCTCCATTTTGGAGTTAAAATAACACTTTCTATAGTGTGACATTTGTACATTACTCATAGAGTTCATTTTAACACAGTAAGAGTTTAATCTTACATCAAACTGGAGTTATTATACCCTTCAAAGTAATTTTTTTTCATTTTAATTTATTTAATTAATTTTTTTATTAATAATATATATTGTTCATATATATATATTAAATTTGTAAATTACTCACAGAGTTCATGTGTATATAAGCTAATGAGTGCATATACTGCTTCTAATGAGAATTAATTTATTATATCTTATAATTTATTATATCATCAAGGCTGGACCGGTTCAGGTAACAAAACTGGACTTCCCTTTACTAGCGGCGAATACACTGCATATTAGGCATAAAAATTTTAACACTGAACATTTTTTAAAAATATATACGCTCTTTCACACTTGTGGATTAAAATGTACTCCGGGTTTTAACACTGAACAACACCAAAAAAATCACACTGTATATTTAACACCGGAATTTTTGCTGTGTGTGTATCCAGATGTCTCGCCTCCAGTATGTTCAGTATTCATCACTGAGATCCAGTTGGCCTGGAATTTTAAATCCAGATATTTCTGCATGAGCGAGAACATTTTTCATGATATGAGACTAAAAGCAGCTCATTGGTTACACCGGGGTGTGAATGTTTTGGTGGCAGCTGGCATGTGTGTGTGGAGCGGGGAGGAGGACGCAGTTGTTCTGCGGGAGTCCGTCACGTTCACATTCGTTCTCGACTCTCAGAACTACCAGCTCTCTAATTGGCCTATATGCTTTTGGGATACGCAAAGAACAAAATCTCCCACTCTCATAGAGAAGCATCTGACGGACATATTGTGGTGCTTGTGTGTGTGTGTGTGTGTGTGTGCTGTTTTCAGGACTGGGACCAGCATGTGAAGGGCAAGTTACATCTGCAAAACTGTTCGCTCTACAACGAAAGGTGAGGAAAATACCATTACGATCAACTGCTGTAGTTATAACATAACAAACCGTTAGCTACTACGGTAATCACTGCTAACCTGGTGTAGAAATGAGATCTTTTTAAAGGTCTTGTTCGCATGTGGTCTATTTCGATCGCCGCTCATCACCCCGTGATACTCTTGTTAAGCGTTTTACGAGTAAAAGCATCTTTCATGATCTTTCACGAAGAGTCTTCTTCCACATAGAGAGGGTTATGACCGGAATTGGAGAGCTGTGTCATAAGATCTAGTCAGACCAGATGCACTGGGATTTAGGATCTAAATGCAGTGCTGTTCCCCCTTGCAGCCCGACGCTCGCGGCAGTGCACTTTCCAGTTTCGTCTGAAGGATGTCTCAACATGGCGTTGAGTAACACCATGGCGTACACATCGACTGCCGGTCAAGGTAAGTCAAAGCTCTTCGTCTGCTCTTGGTTGAGACTGAAAGCTCTGGATGGGTTTTTTCCAGAGGACTCTATTTTTAGGGCTCTCAGTATTTTAGTGGCGGCAGAGCAGCGTGTGTGTAGACACACTGAGTGAGCTGTAAACAAAAAGTTGTGCGGGTTTCTTCCAAAATGTGATACATTATATATAACTAGCCACTGTTATTGTATTGTAATTAGTTACTTTACAATATTACTCAAAAGAACTGTAGAACTGTAATCACAGAAGTGTGACTATTTCACTCTGAAATTATTTTTGCTGCTTGAGACTTTTGGGCAGGACAACTTAATTGTTTTAAGTACAATCCACTTATGCCGAGTTCAGACTGCACGATTTTCAAAGTAGTCGTGTCACAGATGTGTTCACACTGCATGATTATCTGGGGGTTTTGTCGCTGCTTTGTTTACACTGCAAGATGGATCGGCGACAGGGAGTTTCACACTGCATGACTTCAAAATAGGAAGAATCGCAAACAACTTTGTCTAAACTACGGCCCCATTTACACTAGTGCGTTTTAGTTTTAAAGCAGCGTTTTAGCAAGAAAATGATCCGCGTCCACACTAGCGTTTCACCCAGCGTCTCAACAGATTTTCGTCTTCATTACTCCACCAGAAACGTATATCACGTGACCATTCGTGCACTCTGGGCATGCGTGTTCAAGTATAAACAGGAAGCACGTGTCTCGCTCGCCATTCGGTTATTGTTAGTCAACAAACGCTGGTTGAACGATGAACGTGATGGCAAAGAAAGCAAGAGAGGTCTTTTTGAGGACAGACGACGAGGTTGAGTTGTTACTTAAAGTAACAAATGAATATAAGCCATCTATCGCTATCGAAAATACAGTGTTTACAGTGAAGACTGGTCTGCCGTCTGCCGGTGACGTTATAGCCACGTGCGCTTGACGAATAAGGAAAGGATACGCAATGACCCAAAGCCCCAATCACGTAGCGGATCTCAGTAGCCACGCCTCTGTTTTCAAAAGTATGCGTTTCCCTCCATCCACACTGAGACGGAGCAGCAGCGTTTTAGAATGAAAATGTTCTCTCCAGCGTTTCTAAAACGCTCCGTTTTCGCACCTCGAAAACTCCGGCGTAGTGTGGACGGATGGCGTAACCATAGCAAAACTTATGCGTTTTAAAACGAAAACGCACTAGTGTAAATGGGGCCTACGTCTCACACCAAAAACACGTAGTATATCTTTTGTTATTAACTACATGACAAGAAAGAAGCCTTTAATGGGGTAGAAAATGCATATTTGCTCATTGGCTTTGAAGGGAATTTGACAATTCTCCTCACCTTTTTAATTTTTTGACTGGGTTTAGGTTGTCATATTGCTCACAAGACAAGTCAAACAGACACGGGAGCTCATGACAAATTTACACTCATTTTCCCTCCATTTCTTGTGTCCGAATAAACTGAAAATGAGCGCTTTTAACTTCTCCCTCAACCTCCCGCTGGCCTGCAGGTCCCCACACTAGTGAATGCTGCTCTCTCATTGGCTGTAGGCGATCGCCGACGTTATTTTCAGTCAGAACACATTTCATACGGCATGATTTGAATCGCCGACAGCTCCAGATATTCAGCACACCAAATATCTCACAGGCATCGGCGACTCATCGGCGATTCCCTCAGATCGCGTCTTTGATAGTTTATATTGTGTGATTGTCACTCGCGTGAATGAGCACCGATTTGCCTGTGATTTCAGGCATTTGTCGGTGATTTCTCAAAACCTGTCGGCGAGTCAAAATCGGGGCTAAAATCATGCAGTCTGAACTAGGCATTAAATTTGTAAAAACAATTAACTTAATTTGTGTTGGGATTGTGTTGAACTCAGCAAGATTCATTTTGCCGTTTCAATTCAATTCAGTTCATGTTTATTTGTATAGCGCTTTTACAATGTAGATTGTGTCAAAGCAGCTTAACATAGAAGTTCTAGTAAATTGAAACTGTGTCAGTCCTGTTTCCAGAGTTCAGTGTGGTTTAAATTTCACTGCTGAAAGTTTAATCAGTGAAGAGCAGATCCATTGATGCGCAGCTCCCCAAGTCCCAAACCAAGCAAATCAGTGGTGAGGAACAAACTTCACCAATTGACGAAAGTGAAGGAAAAAAAAAAACCTTGAGAGAAACCAGGCTCAGCTGGGCACGACCATTTCTCATTTGGCCACACTTACTGTGCAGAGCTGCAGTATAGGGACTGGAGGCTGAAGAACACTGGACATCCATCCATAATTGTATTTATTCAGTAAGATTTAAGGAGTCTGACAACAGCCAGTGCTCCACAGAGATCTAATCTTATATAAAAACATAAAAAATGTGGTCTAAAATGATTAGCTGAACCTCTTTCAATAATAAATGGGTCACTCTACAGAAACATCCTCTTCTGGTATGGCAAAATTGTGTAAAAGTCTATTTCTTTTTCTAAGATTATTATCTAATCTTAACTCGATTGCCTTTTATTTTGTAAACACAAATAAATGACAGCTTAATGATTATTTAGATTCTTTGTAGGTTTATTTAAAAATCACATATAGCCTACCATTTATTGTCACTTACCAACTTTTATGGCAATACAATTATATTTTTATTCGCTTTCAGCACATTTAGCCATCGGAACTGAGGAAAAATAATGATAATGCAATTTGTTTTAATCAGGTTTGTTAAAAGTGTGATTTTATGATGTTTGCTGTAACAATGAAAATAATTTCTAGACAAGTAACGATGCAATCCTTTGAATTAGAAGTGTGGCAGAATTCAGTGGATGTGATATTATTATCTTTTAACTTATTTATCTCAACACATTTTCGTAAATGTGATGGGAAAAAACACAGTAAGTAACTTCAGTGACACAAATGAATCACCAGTGAGAAACCCAATGATCTTCATCTTAATTTTCATTATATATTTTATAATATTTATTTAGGCTTTTTAATTTTTATGTTGTTTATATCATATATGTGATTTTTAATGAATGTGTTATTGTATTTTAAATAATAGTAAAAATAATTCAAAAAATCTATTATTGACCTCAAATTAAAGCATCTTCCTTCTGTCCATGTGGGGACGAGCAGATTTGTGGTGTTTGAAATTTTACATGAACAATCAGACAACAGTTATTGCCACACTGATGACTCAAAAAGGTCTAATTGCTTAAATAATTTTAAAATGTAAAGAAATTGTAAAGCTAACTTTTTCAAGTCTAATAGTTCTGGACAGACAAAACTGATGTTTCTGTAGTATGACCCAAATATTAAAATTATATCATAACATAAACCATTACAAATGTCCTCTAAAATTATTAGCTGAATCTCTTTACTTGTCCCATAAAATTATAATAAAATTTTTTAGATGTTAGTATTGTTTGTTTTTAGAATATCTACAAGCTAGTGCACACAAAAACAGTGACAAAAATTCGCGTTAAGAAGATATAAAACTGATATAAACGTGTAGTTTGTCACTTCAATCACTTTTGATCAACGGTTTCATCACGTCACCTCATACTTCAGTTTCTCATCAAATCATAACCAATCAAATGTTCTCTACACTCTACACGTCTTGTTGAAGAAACAATACTTTTTAAGTTTATTGTACTTGATTTCAAATGCATTTAATTAAATATTCAGTTGACTAAAATAAAGGTTTTTAGTACAACACTATTGAAATCTTAGGTACAATAAACCTAATTTTTTTAGTTTTTTCAACAAAACAAAATTAGCTTTTTTAGGACAACGAGTTTCCATAAATTTTTTAAGCTCAATCAACCTGTATAGGCTTAACATAAAATGTTGACCTGAATGTTGTGACAGAAATTAATTTAAACGTAGCTATTCACTATGACGTTAAGTTATATAAGATTAAATACGCGGCCGCGATCGGTTATAACGTGGCGAAATGAACATGCTAACACTTGCATCAACATTTTTACATATTATATTTAACATGTCACGAACTCCATTACGTATGTCTTGGCATTTTGAACGTCTTAAAACCATATATAAATGTAGCAATGGCGGTTGCGACAGACCAGAACAATAACATGTCAAAAATGATTAATCTTACATGTAGTTTTCTTGCTAACCGCTACATACTTTGTTAAATAAAAATCAATGTATTGGCTGTTTGGGACAAAAGTATGAAATTGAACTCACAGTGACCAGCAGACATTACATGTAGAAAATGCGTGCTCATGCTGTATCTATCAGTAACGTCAGTTCAAGGAGCCAATCACAGTTTCCCTTGCACATCGTTCCTTTGACAACAGACCAGAATAAGCTCTGTTAAGTACACTCGTACAACAAAATAAACAAATGGAGTAATTGAGCAAAAACGTTAGTATTTACATTTATTGAATCTAAGTATTTTAAATGAATACAACTTTAGAGATAACAGTGATAACAGTGACAGAGCTGTGATGAAGCAAAACGCTATTGGCTGTTTTTTTTAATAAAGAGGAGGAGCTACATTATGTCCCACCCACTTCATATATGGGTTGAGATTACGTCAAACGTCGAGAAAAAAATGCACATTTCAAAGCACTTCACAAGACCTTAATCAAAAAATACAATGTTCATTCACTTTTACGACACCATGAAGTGCAGATGGCGTGTTGAGTTATATATGAATGATATATGCACCACTAAAGGAGTAGGGAAATGTGTAAGTATAAGATCAACAGAACAATATGACTAGGCTAGTTAGTTAGTTTCCTCTTTGCATGGCTCACTGAAAGTCATCGTTATACGGCGGTTGTAAAGCCTGTGTCTGCTCGTGATTAAATGTAAAGATGCTTCTCTATGCTGCATTAAACGTTTGTTTAACTGTTTGTTTAAAGGTCCCGTGACATTTTAGATGTTAGTTTTAGTCTGTTCATTTTAAGGATATCTATTAGTGTGCTCTAAATCAGTGACAAAATTCACATTTAGAAGATGTAAAACTGATATAAACATGTAAAGCTTGCAGTTTGTCACTTCCACCTAAATGGATCAACGGTTTTATTCACGTCACCTTAGACTTCAATTTCTTATCAAATCTTCTGACTAATCAAATGGAGCATTGAGCATTTGGTTAGTCAGAAGATTTGATAAGAAATTGAAGTCTGAGGTTACGTGAATAAAACCGTATCTGCCCCAATAAGATGCTTCTCATTTGCTTTTCTCAACCTCTTTCACTGGCATAGCTTTGAATAAACAAAACACCATTAGCTGTTTTTTTTAAAGGGGAGGAGCTACTCTATGTCCTACCCTCTCTTTATTTTTTTAGTTGAGACTACGTCTTTACAGTACTTTACACGACCATTAAATGCTAATTTTCTATTAAATGTGTATGTACAAGCACAAACATATTTTGTTACATAAATAAATTGAATTATGATGACCATGAATTGAAGAGGCTTTTATACTTGGCGTTCTAAACTTTACTGAGGTATATTTAACTTATTTATTTGAGTGGAGGACCCAGGCATGGCTCAATCTCGTGTATATGAATAGCTTACCTCGTCAGTGCTGGTTTTGACAGGGATTTTGCTGACAAGCTTTCTGAGCTCCAGTGATGTCTCCAGCATCAGTAAACAGACATACTATTTTACCCATAGATTTTTTTTCTCGTGCAGTGTGCTGTTTCTAATGTCTCGCGGTGTTGGTACGTTCTTTAAAAACCTAACTACTTCAGGTTAAAATGCAGTGATTCTAACGAGTAATAATATTAGAAAAACTATATCAGTAATGTGTTATTTGAATGCGTTACTGCAAAACATTATGTAACCACATTAGTTCAAACGCTGTGTTTGTCTGTGTAAAGATAAATGTAAATTGAAAATCTCATAATGTAAACAAATCAGTGTTTTTTACGATATTGTCACATCCTGTCTTCCATGTATGTTTGTTTTCATCATGTGACCTCCACCATGTGTTCCTTTGTTCCCGTTCCTGCCACTAGATCATGTTCATCAGCTTCACCTGTGTTAATCCCCTGTGTGTGATCAGTCCAATCATCCCCTGAGTATTTATAGGGTCACACTTTATTTTGATGGTTCGTTTGTTGAATCTAAGGCCCCGTTTACACTAGTGCGTTTTCATTTTAAAACGCATAAGTTTTGCTATGGTTACGCCATCCGTCCACACTACGCCGGAGTTTTCGAGGTGCGAAAATGGAGCGTTTTGGAAACACTGGAGAGAGCGTTTTCAATCTAAAACGCTGCTGCTGCGTCTCAGTGTGGACGTGGGAAAACGGAGACCTTTGAAAACAGAGGCGTGGCTGCTGAGATTCGCTATTGATTGGGGCTTTTGGGTCATTGCATAACCTTCCCTTATTCGTCAAGCGCACGTGGCTATAACGTCACCGGCAGACGGCAGACCAGCCTTCACTGTAAACACTGTATTTTCGATAGCCATGGATGTTTTATATTCATTTGTTACTTTAAGTAAAAACTCGACCTCGTCGTCTGTCCACAAAAAGACCTCTCTTGCTTTCTTTGCCATCGCGTTCATCGTTCAACCAGCGTTTGTTGACTAACAATAACCAAATGCCGAGCGAGACACGTGCTTCCTGTTTATACTTGAACGCGCATGCTCAGAGTGCGCCAATGGTCATGTGATATACGTTTCTGGTGGAGTAGTGTGGACGGAGATCTGTTGAGACGCTGGGTGAAACGCTAGTGTGGACGCGGATCATTTTCATGCTAAAACGTAGTTTTAAAACTAAAACGCACTAGTGTAAACGGGGCCTAAGTTACATTGCAACTAATTCTCATTAGATTATAAGTAGACTGTTAGGTTGGGGTTGGGGTTAATGTAAGTTGACATGTACTTGCAAAGTATCTTATAGTCAGTTAAATGTCTGTTGAATGTCAGTATCAACAGATATGAAACAGACAGTATTCTAATACTCAAATGGACCATCAAAATAAAGTGTTACCATTTATAGTCCCTGTGTTTAGTCATTCGTTGTCCGGTATTCTCTCAGCTGATGTCTGTTTTCACCCCATGTTCCTTCTGTGTTCATCCATGTAAGTTATTACATGGTGTTTTTCATAATCCTGCGATCCTGTGCCTTCCTTTAGGCCCCGTTTACACTAGTGCGTTTTCGTTTTAAAATGCATAAGTTTTGCTACGGTTACGCCATCCGTCCACACTACGCCGGAGTTTTCGAGCCGCGAAAACGGAGCGTTTTGGAAACGCTGGAGAGGCCGTTTTCATTCTAAAACGCTGCTGCTGCGTCCCAGTGTGGATGGAGGAAACGAAGACCTTTGAAAACGGAGACGTGGCTGCTGAGATTCGCTACGTGATTGGGGCTTTGGGTCATTGTGTATCCTTCCCTTATTCGTCAAGCGCACATGACTATAACGCCACCAGAAGACAGCAGACCAGCCTTCACTGTAAACACTGTATTTTCGATAGCCATGGATGTTTTATATTCATTTGTTACTTTAAGTAACAACTCGACCTCGTCGTCTGTCCTCAAAAAGACCTCTCTTGCTTTCTTTGCCATCGCGTTCATCGTTCAACCAGCGTTTGTTGACTAACAATAACCAAATGCCTAGCGAGACGCACGCTTCCTGTTTATACTTGAACGCACATGCCCAGAGTGCGCGAATGGTCACGTGATATACGTTTCTGGTGGAGTAGTGTGGACGGAGATCTTTTGAGAGACGCTTGGGTGAAACGCTAGTGTGGACGCGGATCGTTTTCATGCTAAAACGCCATTTTAAAACTAAACGCATTAGTGTAAACGGGGCCTTAGTGAACCCAGGCATGACAGATATATGCATAAGGTAACATCTAAGGTCATTTTTACCTAACACAAAAGAAGCTATGTTTTAATATCAGAATAGTTAAGAAATCAATATTTGATGGAATAGCCCTGATTTTCAGCTAAACAAGCGTGAACATTTCTTATTCTGATCAATTCCCAGCTAACAGCGAACGTTCCCAGAACATTCACTAACGTTCTTTAAAAGTTATGAAAATGTTAGCACAGAACATTATCAATGGAACGTTTTTAGAATATTCTCATAAAGTTGTTAATGTTCTTGTAACGTTGTTAAAAAACGTTCTTATAACAAAGTTTTTGAACGTCTTCAGGA
>CAIGQQ010034122.1:123186-143139 GCA_903798035.1 Danio albolineatus | reverse complement strand
GAGAGTTATTACAACCTGGCCATTTCTGTTTTTTGTCATAGTGCTGTGAAAACTCACAGCTGAAGGGGCGTGGTTAAGTATGTTAGCCCCGCCCAATACCTCAGACAGACGTAATCTTAGAATTTAACTGAAAACAAACAGGAAGTGCTTTTTCAGGTTTCGATTTTAAATTACAAGGGCAAACTATTTATTTTTTCTTAATGACAATCGCAGATGAATTCTTCACCACAAAACTAGCAATGTGACCTAACTAAAACAATATGGTTTGATTTCACTTTAAATCTTCAGTATGGGTGTGTTTCTGTCACATTTCCCACATGCGATCTTTATTAACCCACAGTTATACGTGTTTTTAAAATTTAAACACACTAGGTATTGTGTAAACGTGTGTGAGTAAACATCTGTATGGTCTTTCTCTCTCTGTTTGCTTAGGAACTGCTAGCTGAGCTGAATCTGGGCAGCATGCGTGGCGACGTGCCCAGTTTAGCAGTGTCGCTAGCACTGGAGGCTAAAGCGAGCCACAGAGAACTAACGTCTCGTCTGCTCTGTGAGCTCTGTGGTCGAGTGCTCACTGCCGGCGATGTCCAAGCCTCCTTCCACAAACTGCTGAAAGAACTGCCCGACTTGGTGCTGGACACGCCTGGAGCTCCACAGGTAACACGCTAACGCTAGCATACGTCAGTCTGAGCTGTTTATCAATTAATGTTGCACATGCTTGGTGGAATTATTCAAACCTAGAAAACATATGTATAAAATGAATCAAATATAAATGTTTAATGGTTTACTTGTATTTATTTAAAAAAAATATTAACTGTTATAATGTGTTTTTGGTCACACTTTACAATTAGGTTTCATTAGTTAATGTATTTACTAACATGAACCAATTATGAACAGTGCCTGTACATATGATTTATTAATTTATTAGTTCAACATGAGTACCAATGCATTATTGGTATAAGATTAACATCCAAATTCATGCTTTGTAACATTTGTTTATGCACTGTGAGTTGACAATAAACAACTAACAATTAACTGTATTTTTATTAAAGAGCCCATATGGTGGGTTGAGAACGGTTAAATTTCACTTTTTGAAGTCCCAAACAACAGGATGATATGTATGCAAGGTTAAAAAACACTTTCGATGTCTTATAATATCTATTTATTTTTACCTCATTTTCCCATCGACTCCCATATGAATCGTCTGAGGCCCCGTTTACACTAGTGCGTTTTCGTTTTAAAACGCATAAGTTTTGCTACGGTTACGCCATCCGTCCATACTACGCCGGAGTTTTCGAGGTGCGAAAACGGAGCGTTTTAGAAACGCTGGAGAGAGCGTTTTCATTTTAAAACGCCGCCGCAGCGTTTCAGTGTGGACGTGGGAAAACGCAGGCTTTCGAAAACAGAGGCGTGGCTGCTGAGATTCGCTACGTGATTGGGGATTTGGGTCATTGCGTATCCTTCCCTTATTCGTCAAGCGCACGTGGCTATAACGTCACCGGCAGACAGCAGACCAGTCTTCTCTGTAAACGCTGTATTTTCGATAGCCATGGATGTTTTATATTCATTTGTTACTTTAAGTAACAACTCAACCTCGTCGTCTGTCCACAAAAAGACCTCTCTTGCTTTCTTTACCATCGCGTTCATCGTTCAACCAGCGTTTGTTGACTAACAATAACCGAATGCCGAGCGAGACGCATGCTTCCTGTTTATACTTGACCGCGCATGCTCAGAGTGCGCCAATGGTCACGTGATATACGTTTCTGGTGGAGTAGTGAAGACGGAGATCTCTTGAAACGCTGGGTGAAAACGCGAGTGTGGACGCGGATCGTTTTCTTGCTAAAACGCCGTTTTAAAACTAAAACGGACTAGTGTAAACGGGGCCTGAGCGAGTCTTTTTCCCCAAGCACCTCCTTTCCGTGACGCTACCACGTCACGTCACCACGTCATGTCCACCACGTTACGTCCCAATGCCAGAACATATTGAAAACAAATTACTGCTTTTGTACAACAGCGCATTGCTAAATTCTTCATCATAACAACAAACATTCAGTAATAATGAACACTTCATGGACTATTGTAAGCCAACAAATAGTTTCATTCGGCAGTAAGCTAAATGGCTACCGCTACATGCTGCACGGAGCAAACACAATACAGACAACTACATCCATATTTACCTTGTTACGGTCAACAAGACTGGAAGAACACGCAGGTCCAAATAAACTGGGTATTGATCCATCCTTTAACAACAACCGTGCAACAAATCCCGCGTCGTCAGCTGGTAGATTGGTGTAGCTCTCTTCAGAGAGATGACGTGAACACAGCACCGTGTTGAGGATGTAATTCTCACGTATTTCACGAAAAAAACCTCAACCACTCCAGGTAGGGAAAAGAGATTTCCAGGTAGGGAAAATAACACCGATTTTCCCTCGCACTTCAGAGCACAGCGTCTGCGGGTCATGATTTAACCGGAATGCCGATAAGTTCAGTAAAGTTAGCAGCAGTCGTGTTTTCCGGATCAATAACTCATGACCAAAACATTGTTCCTACACAAATAGCACCTCTTTTCAACCGTCGCAATGTATGCAATCACCTACAACCTTTTTTTCCTAAAAATGAGCTTTGCCTACGCGCTGGACGCATCATATTAATCTGTGCAGGGGGCAGAGAGACCGGTCCTTAGGGACCGTCTACAAAGAGCAAAACGCGAAAACCAAAAGCTGTCAATAACTTCTCTCTAAATCTTTATACTGCCATCAAACAGTATAAAGATTTACTTAGATATTACTCAGATCACACGTCACTGCTGTCCCGCTGGTTATGCGGTTATTCTAGCCGGTTATGCTACAACACTTACTGCAATACAGTGCTTGTTGTCTTCCACTTTTCCTTCCTGTCTGTGGGCGGGGCCGGGCAGTTCAAATTTTACCGGGGTCTGCGCGCGCAACTATTATGTTTCGCGTTGACGTCAAGCCGAAACGGCTAAAGACTCGTTCTAATAACGATTCATTTAAACAACAATGAGTCGACTCTTTTATATATGAATCAATCGTTTTAAACACTTTGCACTTTCAGATTTAAGCCTTAGCTGGACATTTCACTTTACTTAGAGCTGTGTAACACACTGCATGGAAGGTCATTTTCAAAAATCCATAATATGGGCTCTTTAACTAATGTTAACTAACATGAACAAATACTATAATAAATGTATTGTTCTTTGTTGTTTTTTCTCCTATAAATTACATGTATTTTAATTTAAAAGAGTCTCCAAAAGAACAAATAAATATTTATCTTTAATAAAAAGCCATATATAATTATATTAACATAATTGGGCTGATATAATATTATTGCAAATCAGATGTATAATTATACATGCATATAAGCTACATGTAATAAATGAAGTCACTCATATTAAGTATACTGATATCAAGTTAATTTTGTATCGTAAGAAACGAATATGTATTGTATGAATATACTTGATATATTTATCTAAACTAATATTTAATTGTTGTATTAATTAACCTGTAATAACAATATATACTTAATATGTTTTTAGCAGTGTAATAGGAAAAGTAGACCAGGCTGACACGAATGATTTGTAATATTCATTCATTCATTCATTTTCCTTCAGCTTAGCCATTTTATTTATCAGAGGTTGTGACAGCGGAATGATCCGCCACCTTATCCAGCATTTGTTTTACACAGCGGATGCCCTTCCAGCTGCAACCCAGTACTGGGACACACCTAAATACTGTTATACACATTACAGCCAATTTAGTTTATTCAATTCACCTGTACCACGTGTTTGGACTGTGGGAGAAACTGGAGCACCTAGAGGAAACCCCCACAAACACGGGGAGAACATGCAAACTCCACACAGAAATGCCAACTGACCCAGCGACCTTCTATCTGTGAGGAGACAGTGCTAACCACTGCATCGTGTGATATCTATGATTTAAAGATGCTATTTTAGCATGTAGTACTATACTATAGAAATGCTATTTTAATCTTAATTATTAGGTTATAATGATATAAATATACTATTATTCTTTATTACATTGTTAAAATATTTATATGTAATTTTTTAGATATTGTAGTTTATAAAATTGATGTTGTCATTAAATATTTACTTTGTCAGCATCAATCATGTCGGTTAAATATGAAGTGTAATGAAATATGTAAAAATTAACTATAATTCATAGCTAAAATATGTATTTTGGTTAGTGTTAGATAACTTTGACTAATAAAAATATGAAATAAACTATATACATTAACACTAATATTCAAATAATATTGTTGCAAATAATGTATTTTCAAAGATATGAGGAAATTTGTGTATGCTGTAAGTTAAATATTATTTATTTTATACGGTTTAGAAGTGTCATGAGGAAAAAAGAGAACCAAACATGACATTGAATCATGAGTCGGTTCATGATTCGCTGTGGTTGTGTTGCGAGTGTCGTTTGTGCGGTGTAACTTTTGTCCCAGTTCTTTCTCTCAGCGTGTTTGCTCTGCTAAAAGCTGCGGTTGACAATAAAAGCTCAGCGGCGCAGCGGTTCAGCTGTTTCCTCTGCTTCATACAAACAGCAGAGCTGATGCTTTTGTCTTTCAGTGTGCAGAGTGCTGTATCAGCACCGCTCTACAAACACCTTCACTGCCGTCCTTTTACACCCAATACAATAAAGCCGCCTGCAGTTGCTTCGCATTGGGGACATCTGTAAAAGCAACATCTTTATAGACCCTCAGTGATTACGTACATGCATTCTGATGAACATAAATTGCCTGTAACCATGTCTCACATGGTAAAGAACTATGGTAAAAAACTTTTTCGAGGCATTGATTCTGAGGTTTTCAACATGCTTTGGCTATTCTCTCTTTAAAGGAGTCTAAGATTAATTTTTAAAAGCAGATGGCACTGTAGTTTTTACAAACAGCCATAGATGGCTGGCCTAGCCTAGAGCATCAACTGCTGTTTAAAATTAGCCTAGAGCACCATCTGCTGCTAAAAGCTAGCCTAGAGCATCAACTACTGTTAAAAACTAGCCTAGAGCACCATCTGCTGCAAAAAGCTAGCCTAGAGGATTGACTGCTGTTAAAAACTAGCCTTGAGTGCCATCTGCTGTTTAAAAACTAGCCTAGAGCATTGTCTTCTGTTAAAAGACTAGCCTAGAACATCATCTGCTGTTAAAAACTAGCCTAGACGATTGACTGCTGTTAAAAACTAGCCTAGTGCACCATCTGCTTTTAAAAACTAGCCTAGAGGATTGTCCTCCGTTTAAAAACTAGCCTAGAGCATCAACTGCTGTTAAAAACTAGCCTAGAGCACCATCTGCTGCAAAAAGCTAGCCTAGAGGATTGACTGCTGTTAAAAACTAGCCTAGAGTGCCATCTGCTGTTAAAAACTAGCCTTGAGCAACATCTGCTGTTTAAAAACTAGCCTAGAGGATTGTCTTCTGTTTAAAAACTAGCCTAGAGCAATGTTTATTGTTAAACTAGCCTAGAGCTCCATCTGCTGTCAAAACTAGCATAGAGCACCATCTGATGTTAAAAACTAGCATAGAGCACCATCTGCTGTTAAAACTAGCCTAGAGCTCCATCTGCTGTTAAAAATAGCCTAGAGCTCCATCTGCTGTTAAAACTAGCCTAGAGCTCCATCTGCTGTTAAAACTAGCCTAGAGCTCCATCTGCTGTTAAAACTAGCATAGAGTTCCATCTGCTGTTAAAAATAGCCTAGAGCTCCATCTGCTGTTAAAACTAGCCTAGAGCACCATCTGCTGTTAAAAATAGCCTAGAGCTCCATCTGCTGTTAAAACTAGCCTAGAGCTCCATCTGCTGTTAAAACTAGCCTAGAGCTCCATCTGCTGTTAAAACTAGCCTAGAGCACCATCTGCTGTTAAAACTAGCCTAGAGCTCCATCTGCTGTTAAAACTAGCCTAGAGCTCCATCTGCTGTTAAAACTAGCCTAGAGCTCTATCTGCTGTTAAAACTAGCCTAGAGCTCCATCTGCTGTTAAAACTAGCCTAGAGCTCTATCTGCTGTTAAAACTAGCCTAGAGCTCCATCTGCTGTTAAAACTAGCCTAGAGCGTCATCTGCTGTTAAAAATAGCCTAGAGCTCTATCTGCTGTTAAAACTAGCCTAGAGCTCTATCTGCTGTTAAAAATAGCCTAGAGCACCATCTGCTGTTAAAATTAGCCTAGAGCTCCATCTGCTGTTAAAAATAGCCTAGAGCACCATCTGATGTTAAAACTAGCCTAGAGCTCCATCTGCTGTTAAAACTAGCCCAGAGCACCATCTGCTGTTTAAAAATAGCCTACAGAGCCATTTAGTGTTAAAAGCTAAGATCACAATCGATTCCAGAGAGAACATTGATAGATGTTTGGAAAACTACACAATCGATATCTCGAAAGATAAATTGCCACAGTTCTAACATGATGATTCATGTGCTTAAGATGATTTTATTTATATGTGGGGTGCTCAAACCTGCCATAAGATCCTCTTTCTTGCAGATTTTTGCTTTAAATCCACTCTTCAAACTCTTGCTAGATTCAAACGAGGCATTTGCGTCAGCGCTGACAAGGTCGTCATGACAACAGCCAATTACATTAGACTGCATCACCACACAAAAAGGCGGCTTTTACAGCTAATCAATGATTGTTAATGCACACGATTGCATGGATTGAGCTCCTTTAGAAAGATGTGGATTCGGACAACAATAAAAGGTAACACTTTATTTCGATTGTCCATTTGAGTATTAGTAGACTGTCTACTTAAAATCTGTTGATACTGACATTCAACAGACATTTAACTGACTATAAGAAACTTTGCAAGTACATGTCAACTTACCCTAACCCCAACCTAACAGTCTACTCATAATCTAATGAGAATTAGTTGCAATGTAACTTAAATTCAACAAATGGACCATCAAAATAAAGTGTGACCCAATAAAATGACCACATGTTTGTAAAAGCAACAAATAACAGTAGTTTATTTGCCCAGGGATTTTTACATGCAAAACAGACTTTTTTTTCCCTGTAAATGGTGGAAATCCCTTAAGAACCACGGGGATCTTTGGCTTGTTTATGCTTTTAAATATGCACTGTTTAAGCATTTCACTTCCCTTTTTAAATCTCGTGAAAGATTTTCTGTGTTTTTTTTTTTTTCTTCTTCTTCTGTTTACTAGAGAAATGCTTTCAGTGGGAAGTGCTTATAATCAGTGATGTTTACCTGGAAATATGTGCTTTAATTTATTCATATTAATAACGACAGGAAGTAGTGTAATAATTATACAATGGACCAATAATGTTTTAAACACAATATTCACAAGTGTGATTCGAAAATAAACCAGGATTAAGCATGTATGACTATTTTAATTTTAAATATTAAAAATTTAATAATATTACTTTAAGAAAATGAATAATATACTTACTAATGTATATTAAATAGGGCTGTCCAAAAATTAATCGTGATTAATCACATCCAAAATAAAAGTTTGTTTTGACATAATGTGTGTGTGTTATATATATTTATTATGTATATGTGATAAACACATTCATAGAAGCCAAAACTATATATATAAAAGTTACATACAAAGTAGTTACATCATATTCAAATGTAAAATTTGTATCATACACATATATTTTTTATATGTCTAAATATAAACCAACATTTTATCAAGTATATCATGTGTGTATTTATAAATTCATAATAAAATATACACAGTACACACACAAATATTATGTTAAACTTTTATTTTGGATGTGATTAATCACGATTAATTCTTGGACAGCCCTAATATTAAAATTTATATTAAATAATATATATTAATTGTATATTAAATTTCATAGTAATGTATATTAAAATTTCATAATATTATTTCAGTTAGGAATTAATTTCAAATTCATGTTTTGCGTGTGTGTGTGTATTAGGCATGGGCCGGTTTAAGATTCTGACGGTATGATAACCTTGGATAAAAATATCACGGTTTCACGGTATGACGGTATTGTGATTACTGCTCTAAAATATGTTCTTTTTAAATGTCTGGCTGAAAAACAAAACCTTTTTCCTCTTTGAACACAATATATTTCATTTTGAGAAACATTTAACGTATTTTGGGGCAGTAAACATGTCAGGCTAAATAATTATAGTGAATCATTGACTTCTGCGGTCTTCATTTGTTTCAAAAACACAGACGTCTTTACAATTTACACCTAAAAATCAAAAAAAAAAAAGTAAATAAAAAGTCTTGCAGATACCTCAGGAACGGTATAGCAGAAAATGTTGGCGGTATGAAAACCTTGACTTTTCCTAACCGCAGTATACCTTGAAAACAGTTATCGTCCCATGCCTAGTGTGTATTTAAATGAAATACAATTTAAGTATTTATCATTCACTTCATGATGTAATTACAAAACAAGAACTGCATATAGGCTTATAATATTTCTGAATTATAAAAAAGTTATTGCTTTCGAACTATGTGAATGGAAAAATAGACCTAGATATGGGTTATTTTTATTATTATATTCATTCAGTTGTCTTTTTATTCATGAGACTGATTGGGGAAAGACAAAGATTAAAGTTGATTAAAATGTGAGATTTAAGCATGTCTAACATTTAATACATTTATATAATTACATGCAACAATGTGTTTTTGTGTAAATTAAAATGATTTATTGTCCTATGGGTTTGTCTCACAGATGCTCGGTCAGTTCATCGCTCGAGCCGTAGCAGACAGCATCCTCCCAAAGAGCTTCCTCGACGGCTACAAGGGACGAGTGGACTGTGAATATGCCAGGTACTGAAGCGCTCCCTCTGCACGTCTCGCCTGTAGTCTTTAACACATTAGTCTGACTTTAGCTTGTGTGGTTTTGTCAGAGCTGCTCTGGATCGAGCCGCTGTGCTGCTGAGAATGAGCCGATGGACCGGCCTTCGCATCGACAGCCTCTGGGGCTCGGGAGGAGGACAGAGACCTGTCACTCAGCTCATCAAAGAGGCAAGGACACGCCCACTCACTGCTCACATCACCATTGAAGTCCACATAAACTAGCCTTTTATTTTAATATGATGTCGTATTTCCAACTTTAGTTTAGTTGGAATATTGAGTAGGGGGCGGGGTTTAGTTGTGTTCCTCATTTTATCTTCACTTGAAATCATTTGGAGGGGCGTGGCTTAGCGCAGTGGTTCTCAACTGGTTTGGCCATGGGACCCACATTTTTACATGGTCATCAAGCCGCGACCCAAATTTTTAGGAATTATATTTTAATTTTAGGAATTATAATGAATTAATTTGTATTTATTTGTTAACATACACAAGTAGTGACAGATAAATCATGAGAAAATCACCAAGACTTACAAATAAACACATTTTTATTGATTTCATTGGACGAGATGTATCAAATTATACAAATATTACAAAGTACAATTGTGCATTTCAAAATAAAAGTCCGGTATGAGCAAAATAAGTTAAAAATTAATGTTTTACACGCACTCCGCGACCCACCAGTTGAGAAACACTGGCTTAGCGTATTTCAGACTGACATCACGAGAGAAGCACTGCCATCTCAGAACGGAAGCAAATGGTTTGACTTAAGAGTCATTGAAACTTTTTTTTTTTTTCAGTGGATCAGCTCACAGCGATTAACTGTTCACATTAAGACTCTTGTGTGCTAGTATAATAAACATTGTCGATTTTGATTTCATGTAGACTTTAAACTAAAACCCTAATCTGTCGCCATGTCATTTTCCCTTGATAAAATGATAACATGCTTCAATGGCGCTACTTGATTGCACAACACATATTGTCTTTGTTTTTTTTATCTGTGGGTGTTATGTCTGTTTACGTTTTGGATACATTTTTTTTTTTAATTAATCTCGAGCAGTTTTAAAGGAAAGCACTTGAATTTAGTGAAGAACACAGAAGTCTCTACTATTATTATTATTATTATTATTATTATTATTATTATTATTAGTAGTAGTAGTAGTAGTAGTAGTAGTAGCACTTATGTTCTCAACTGTACAGACAAACAGGAGAAACACTGTGCCATCAGCCATGCAGTTATTTATAGCCATGTGGGATACGCTTTACTATAAATTACATCAGATTTATATTATATTGTTCATGTAGACCTGTATTAAAGAAGTACAGGAATAAAAATATAGTAAATTGGCGTTAATACAGCATTTCAGCATTTGTATTTATATGTATTGTATTCAAGCGAGTGTTTTTCAAAACATTATACAATATTTATTTACAATATTTATTTATAAAGCACATTTAAAAACAACCGAGGTTGACCAAAGTGCTGTACATAGGAGTACTAAAGACAGAGAAGAAAGCAGAATATAAGAAAAACATTTGACAAATAAAAGCAATAAGACAATGATCAAGGAGTATTAAAAGCGAGAGAGAATAAGTAGGTCTTTAAAACAGACTTAAACACAGAGGTGGAGGGGGAAAGTCTAATGTGAATTGGTAGGCTGTTATAGAGTTTAGGACCAGCAACAGCAAACGCTCGATCTCCTCGTTTTTAAGGCGCGTTCTGGGGACAGTGAGTAGATTGATATCATGGGATCTCAAGGTTCGAGAGGGGGTTTACGGGCAAAGCAGATCTGTGAGGTACTGAGGAGCAAGATTATTGACGTTTCTGTAAACAAATAATAAAATTTCAAAATCGATTCTGTATTTAATAGGTAACCAGTGAAGTGCAGTTAAAATCGGAGTTACCGACTCATGCTTGCGGGTGCCAGAGAGTAGTCTAGCAGCTGCATTTTGTACCAGCTGCAGGCGAGAGAGAGAAGACTGAGAAATACCACAATAGGGAGAGTTACAGTAATCCAGGCGTGTTGTTATGAAGGCATGAATTAATGTTTGAAAAATTCTCTGGGATAAGAGTGGCTTGACTTTAGACAGTTGTCTGAGGTGGTAAAAGCAAGATTTTACAACAGTACTGATCTGTTGGTCAAATTTTAAGTTTTCATCAAACATAACACCGAGATTTCTTGCACACTGGGTAATATGAATTATCATAGAAATCTGTTTAATTTCAACATGGTAATGAGGTGCTATATGTGTGCTTTTACATACGATTATGATGATCTAAATGTACGATCTTATGGATGACGTTTATTAATAACCTGAATATTTCAATACAGTTTTTATGGTTATTGTTTTACTAAACATAAATGTAAAACTGCATTGGGTCTTCAGCGTCCGGGAAGTAAACCGGTTTGATGATTTTATAGCAGTCGTTTAAACATACAGAGATTAAGAAATTAACTTCTCTGTGAAGATGTTGTCGTTAATGGAAAACAATGATTTTAGTTTTTACTCTGAAATAGTTATCATTTTAAATATTGTACTACTGAAATCTTCATGCTGACATATATATTTGTAGTTTTTCAACTAGTTCTTCAACATTGACTCAGGAGCTTTTTCAACAGCTACAGAATTGACACTTATGGTGATAATTATTGATTGTTTGAAAAACGTCTATGATTTTTTTTTCCCATCCCACAATTACGTAACATCACCCTTTGTGCATGAAAGAGCAAGCTGTGAGACTTTCCAGCACATTAAGCATCAGCACACGTTCAGGCGGTAACTTTGGATTGCGTAACTTTTGTTTTTGCAGGTTAATCTCCTCTTGAAAGAGTACCTGCTGTCAGGAGACACGGTGGAGGCAGAGCGCTGCCTCAGAGAACTGGAAGTGCCGCATTTCCACCATGAGTTTGTGTATGAGGTAACAATTACTAATTACAAGTGTTGTTTTAGAAGACATTGCAGGAGAATATTAACTTCATTTAAAATTGTATTACAAGCGACTATCAAAAGTTGACATGAACAATAATCCCACAAATATGGAAAAATCTGACAGAAAGAACATGAGGTGATTTAGGAGCAAAAACACGTCATTAAATGTCACGTGCTTTCAGATCATCAGCAACAGAGCCATAGATCACGGAGAAGCGACATAACCGAATGAATTCTTTGCAATTAAATTAAACTGTCTGCAACCATTTTGCGTAGCTTGTCATTGAACTATGGCTCTGTGTGCGGTAAACTCTGCTCCATCTGAAAACAATTTCTAGAGATTTATCGCTGATGACAGAGCCAGCTTAACTGACAAAATGTGCATGAAAATCACCATCAATTAATCTCCCAGCCCTGTAGTTTAATTTTAGCTTAAAAGAGATTCTCAAAATCCTTTCTGTTAAAACCTTTGACTCTAATACATACCTATATATGTTTATTCATAAATATATGAACTGAGTCTACAGACACAAATTGATAGTGCTAATAAAGAGTTCTTTTAAGTGTGGATTCAAACAAAATTAGTTTTTCCATTACATTGTGCTACTTTGCCCATTGTATTTCAATATATGCGTTTGTCTTTTGCAACTTACACGATTACTGCATTTTTTAAGATGCAGTGTGATGTTAAAAGAATTTAAACTTTTACATAAACAAATAGAACCACTCATTAATGTCAGGTTTCTAAGCAGTGGACCAATCAGAACTCGCGATGCAAGCTTCTGTTTACAGTAACAAGTTGGCATGACAACTGTATGATTTAGACCGCAACATAGCGAATAAGGCGCTTTTTATTTGAAACCCCCATTCTGAAGGATGTCACAATTTGTTCCGTAAAAGGGTATTTTGGATGTTTCCTTTATATTAAGACTACAAAAGAAGCACAGAACTATGGTGGCCAAGAGAGCTTAACATGCTGCAATTTAAGAAAACGCATGCAATTACAAAAAAAAAAGCCAGCAAATCGAAAAGAGATCATCCGTTTGATGGCACACAAGCTGCAAATCCTCACAACGCAAACACATTCTTAAAAAACACGCTGCATTTTTCAACAATGCAAACAAATTAATAAAACGCGCTGCATTTTCTCACAACACTTTCAAATATCACTGAACACAACGCAAATGTTTCAAGGAGACCCTAAAACGTGATGGACCTGGTTATTTGGGTTGTGGTTATTATATTTTGGTTAATAAAATACTAAAGACAAGGAAATCGGGACGTTAAAATAACAAAAACTCACCTTTCAAAGATCACCTACAATTAAGCAAGCACAGCGGCGCCCATCACGTTTTTGGATGAAACATTGAAACATTTCCTTTGTGTTTCCTTGTTTTTGCAAGTGTTGTGAGAGAATGCAGCGCGTTTTCTTAATTTGTTTGCATTGTTAGAAAATGCAGCACGTTTTTTTTTTATTATTTTTTAATTTATTATGTGTTTGCATTGTGAGGACCTTTAACGCATGAAGATCTTTTCTTAAGGCTCGTACACACCAGGGCGCTTTTCGTTAGCGTTTATCGTCAGCGTTTTACGAGAAGTTTTTCTGCATTCAAACCCAAGCGTTTTCACTGGCATCAAGCAAAAGAGTATGCAAAATCATTCCTTGCCGTTATGGCACTTAATGAAAACAGAAAGACCCCGGTGCACAGGGTGGCGCTACACAACTTTAAACTTCTGACACCTGCTTGAAAACACAGTAGAAGAAGAAAGCTGACACGCTTGTTCACCAATCAATAGTGATTCTATGGTCTTTGTTGAAGTCACTGGCGATTCAAACAAGCATGGATGGTTCAAGTAGCAGCTCTAGCGATGAAGAAATGATTATTTTATTAAATGGGATGAAACCACAGAAAAGGCGCCTTTTTAGTCGTTGTCTCGTTTATCATACAGCACTTTTTATTTGGATACCAGTGCAATAAGCAGCTCCACGTTCATATCGCCTCTGGGCATCTTCTTCAATGTGCTCTCGCATTGACAGTTTTGTGCTTGAGCGCCTCCAAGGGGTGTTTACTGTAACTTCAGCAGCTCTGTACACGTGAACAAAAGTGCCAATCTGATTGGTGGAGAAGGTTTTGACGCGGCGTGTCAAACCCATAGACTGTAAAAGATATGGATGTAGTATCAGTGCGGTCACCCATAGGTTTCTGATGCACCCAAAAGAAGCTACTAGTAGGCGTGGCCAACCGTCGCCATTTTGTTCGCGCGTCATCGCATCAACCGAGGCATACCAAACAAGGGCAAAGAGGCGGAGCATGAGCTGAGCTACAGGACGCATACTGGCATTTACCTTAGAAGGGCTTTCTTATGGGAGAAACATATAATATTTCATTACCTGCGACTCGTTTGTGTTCTGACCACATGTGTTTGGTTGTACACTATATCAATAAAGTGTTTAGTCTGTTGAAAACACTGCTGTAATACATCAAGCCACTAAACATCGTTCTTATGACGTTTTTCAACAGGAAGAAAGTGCGGATTACATCCAAATACTTCAGATATAATCTGTGTTAGTAAATGCTATTGAGGAAATCCAGGCAGAACACTGTATGACAACGCTCCAGATGACGATTTTATAGCCTACAGCTGATCAATCTGTCAGATTCTGGAGTGCATTAGAGTTCTGAAGAACATTATGAATCATAAATTATCCTAAATAAAGCAATTACATTTATAGAGATGGTATAAGTATATAATTTTACTCACCTGGGAAACGGAGGCCACGTGAATGGTTTGTGAGCACAATTAAGTGCACACAGCATGCCATATTATCTGATAATTGCAGGAAATAATTCTAAAAGGCAACTGACTGTGTAAAGCCAAATAAAACACAAAAATACGATGAATATGCCAAGATCAGCAGCTAATCAGCCGGAATCAGCTGAGGTGACGTGACGGCGACCAGCGGGACCAGCTGTCACTCAAGTGGCCACGCCCTTAACTATGCAAACTTAATTTAGCTTAATATAAAGGAAACGGATGAGTTATAAAAAAAATTCACCCCCCTCACAGTTGTCATGAAGGGGAATATAAGCTATATGAACCAAAATAGTTCTTTGTACCAGGCTGTAAACACCTTTTTTCTGCTGTAAAGTCGGCCATTTCACCAGTGGGCTCATTAGAGATTTGCTCTATTATGGAGCCAGGACTAGCGGAATTTCGATGAACTGCGGTTTTAGTTACTTCCGTATTGGCTTCCCGAGGGAGAGCGGGAGGTTGCCGCTTGGTCAAAACGAGCATGAGGCGTTTAATTAAAAATGACGCTTTTGCGCCTACCGTTTTGCACGTTGATGTGCACGGTCACATTGGCGCCCTTTATTTAGTCACGAGGTGTTAAGCGTCGACCGAAAACGCAAGCAAACACTTCTAGATGTGCACGGGCTTTTAATTTGCTGGTGTTTTTTGTAATTGCGTGTGTTTTCTGAAACTGCAGTACATTAAGCTCTCCCGGCCACCGTGCCTTTTTTTTTTAATATTACACGACAAAACAAGCACAAAACTGACATGCATGGAGAAAAAAAAAAAGCAAGAACACAAGGCTGATGATGAGTGGTTTGCTCTTTTGTTAATGATGCTTGTGTTTATCCTCAGGCCGTGATCATGGTGCTGGAGTCTACGGGCGAGCGGACGCTTCAGATGCTCCTGCAGTTGTTGAAGTGTCTCTGCTCCTCCACCATCATCACTGTGGATCAGCTGAGACGGGTATGAAGCGCCTGCTGCCGCTCACACTGAGCTACTGCAGCTTAAAGAGCACGTGTAATCTGAGCGCCTTCCTCTTGCAGGGCTTTGAACGGGTGTATATGGACATGCCGGACATCAGTATCGACGTGCCGTGTGCGTATTCGATCCTGGAGCAGTTCGTGGAGCAGAGCTTTAATGCTGGAGTCATCGATAGGAAACTGCGAGACCTCTGTCCTAGTCGGTGAGTCAGAAAGCCAGTTTCTTTGGGTATAATTCGTCATTTTGGAATGAATGTTGTCTTTCTGCATTCACAATGGTTATGAAAAGGCCAAAAATGGGCACTAAAAGCACACTACATAATGTAAAGGTATTGTCACAGAATAAAATATATTGTCAGAATAAAATTAGACAATGTCAGGTAGGGCCTTATAATTCCAAGGTGACTAGATATTATATGAAGGTGTTGTTGTTATTAATATTACATCATAACTTATTTTATCTAATAATTTATGTTTTTCTTCATAATAATAATAAATAAAGTATATAACGTACAAAAATATGATACATTATAAACAAAATATACAGTAATGTTGATGAACGGTTTATGGAAAACTAAGTACTGATGATTAAAAATATACAGCTGAAGTAGTAAATCAAATGATTGCATTAGTTTACTATTTTAAATATATGAACAGTTTAAAACATCATATATTTTTATCATAGCTAAAGAGTTTCGTACACAAATGCAATTTTTCTTATACTATTAGATCAATTTTCATTTGGTATATGAAAATGCTGTCTAGTTATTAGAAATTATTACTACATTGCAAAAAAAACTACATTATTGTCATCATTAAAAAAGGTTAATATATTTGTTCTTGAACTGTATACAGATAATGTTCTCATTTTGCTACCATTAAAAACTCTTATTTTAGTGTTAATAATATTCATTCATTCATTTTTTTGTCAGTTTAGTCCCTTTATTAATCTGGGGTCGCCACAGCGGAATGAACCGCCAACTTATCCAGCATTTGTTTTACGCAGCG
The DNA here is from genome assembly GCA_903798035.1 of Danio albolineatus. Lineage (NCBI taxonomy): Eukaryota > Metazoa > Chordata > Actinopteri > Cypriniformes > Danionidae > Danio > Danio albolineatus. The sequence continues at coordinate 126,611 of CAIGQQ010034122.1, read as the reverse complement.
GATGGCCTTCCAGCCGCAACCCATCTCTGGGAAACCTCCATACATTCTCATTCACACACATACATTTAGCTTACCCAATTCGCCTGTACTGCATGTCTTTGGACTGTGGGGGAAACCGGAGCACCTGGAGGAAACCCACACGAACACGGGGAGAACATGCAAACTCCACACAGAAATGCCAACTGACCCAGAGGCTTGAACCAGCGACCTTCTTGCTGTGAGGCAACAGCACTACCTACTGTGCCACTGTGTTGCCGTGTTAATAATATATTTTAAATAATAATAATAATAATAATCATAATCATAATAATAACAATGCTATGTGAATATTAACATGGCGTTATAACACTAGTATATTACTTGTAGCACATAAATGCTTATAGTTTGATCTGTTTTCTACAAATATCTGTTGTTGTTAATATTAACTACTGGAACAGAGTATTAACAAAGTTCCTTTAAAGCAAGTTATTTTTTACTCCACGGCCATCTTTGAAACGCCGCTCGGGGCAGTATGCTCGGGCATTCTGTCAGAATAGAGAAACATCAATTTCTAGCCAAGCTTACGATTACATTGCATATTTGGAATCATCAATAAAATTCAACAACAACCATCTTATATGTTTCGTTTCTAAGCGTCCGAATCAAGCAATATCTGCATATTTCCAGGTTGCCCGAGCTAACGCGCATGCACACTCTAAAGGAACGAGTTCACGACACCAACCTCATTTATGGCGGTTCTACTCATTATCATCCTCTGCATAATGCTTCGTCAGATCGCGCTGGTCTTCTGAAGTAATTCATAACTTAGACTTAATGGCGAATCTCCTCCAGAAATGACTAGTTTGTGGGCGGTTTGAGTAGTTGCTGTCATGTGATGTGCATTACACAGGACGGACTGTACCTCGCATTTGTTTCATACAGATTACAAAACCGTAAAACATTTGTTTTCAAGTGTAGTTGGAGCATTTAAAAGTACAGATGTCAAGCTTTATGTGGATATATTTCTCATGTCTGTGAAGCAAGTATTCACTGAGATTCCAGTGTGTTTGTTGACCACAGAAACCGTCATTAAAACACTGGTCTGTTCCAAGCTTCTCCCCCGGAGAAACATCAGTCTATAGACTGATTTCACGCGGCCGCCATTTTAGACAACAAAATCGAAGCTGCGGTGGGAAAATACCCGGAAGTATTGTGTACCTGGCTGTATATCTTATCAGCAAAGAGAAAGTGACACAAATTTATACTTTCACCGCCTTCCGACTGACCCGAAGATCCATTCTGAATGAATAGTGAAAACAAAAAGGGATATCAAATCTCATTTTCAGCCAAGTTAAGGGAAATGGCGCTAGTTAGCTAACGTTTTCTTTCCCAAACACACGGTTTAGATGCCATTTATCAAACTCAAGTTAATAAACTGCTTCTTTCACTATATTAGACTCGTCACATTACAAAACTTCAGTTCTGAAATGTAAAAAAAACAACAACTCAGTTTCCCGTTAACATTTAAGGCACTGTTGATGGCGTTCTTAAACACTGCTGATTTGCTGTTGTGTTGACGTGCTCAACAGAAATGACTGTGATTGGCTGTGACGGTCATCAGTTCACCACACTTGCGGCACTTTGCTGATGTTTACCGAGTGCAAACACATGAGCGATCCTCTTGATGAATCGTCTGATCTTCATGGCTTTAAAGCGATCGAGTGTCCGTCTATCTGTGTTTTTATGAACGCGCTCAGCGGCGTTTAAATGTTAGCGGGAAATGGACGTTTTTAAAACTTCAGTACCGGGACAACACCATTACAGACAACACAGGGGTGTGCTACAGAGGACTGCATTGTTTTATCACTCACCGGGTTACATAGGCTGAAGCAGGGAAGCCCCCACGCTGTTTACCTGCTGCCATTAACTGAAGTCTAGGAGGACACTTAAGCGTATTACACTTAAAGTTACGTTGTTTGATGCCTAATATGCTTTTAATTGTTCAAATTAAACTGAACAGAATAATATTAAAGTGATGTTTACACCATTTCTGCATTTTGAAATCGCTGCAGCAGCTGGAGGTTTGTAGTCCACAGCATGTTGTTGCAATGTTTACAGTGCTGGTCCTATACTTCTGGATTTCCTCCCACCGCAGCCTCGCTTTCGTGTTTTAAAATGGCGGCTGCCTGAAATAGGCGTATAGCGATCATTAATTGGCTCCTGTTCTAGTAGACGAGGCTTCATTCGCCATATTAACGGTTACACTTTTCCCCATTCAAAACTATACGAGTGACACGTGTATTCTAGTCTTTGGTGTTTAATTTAGCAATAATGTATAAAACGTTATTTAATGTACTACGTTATCATCACAGTATTTTAATATATAAAGAGATTTTATATAATAAAGTATTATTATAAATGAACTGACTGATTTTCATTTGTCCTTGTTCAGGGGCCGTAAGCGGTTGATCAGTGAAGGCGACGGCGGGCACCTCAAACTGCAGAACTACTGAGTTCAACAGTCCAACAAGCCCTTTCAGTGGCAGCTGCTCCAGCTTTAACACTCACCGGAGCTTCGTGTTTCTTTTAAACTTGCTTGTATTTACCCTGAACAAATTTTCCTCCTGTCACACAACTTAATGGGACCCAAAAGCCTGGCACTTTGAAACATCTGAAGGAGAAATCAATCCCCTCCCCCCCCGATTCTCCTTCCGATGTGACTCGTATAAGCTAATAATCCTAAAAGTGCCACGTTTCTGACTTAGTCATTCCATGTTTGTATTGCTAAGCTCACCGGCGCTCTTCTGTTCTCCAGTTAGCAGTGTTTCTAGAGGATTTCTGTATATAGCTTTATAAATGAGGGATTGTACGTTCATTTTTTCCCTTCCTCTGCTGCTTTTTGTAAACCGTGCTTGAGTTTATTTCGACTTTTCGATGATGTCGGTTCTGATGGTCAATGACGAAAGGACAGACCTGAGCAGATGTACAGCAGCGGGATCATTTCACGGAAGAGTCCAGAACATTTATTTTTATATTTCGGTAGACTGGTGGATGTGAAATGTGCCGGACATACCTGCTCTCTGTTTAAAACGGTTGGCGGATAAAGAATAATAATAATTAAAAAGATTTGTCGTCATCACTGACTCTACTAGTTCTTGATGGATGGTTGGATGGATGTATGCATGTATTGATGGATATACTACATGAGGTAGATAGACGGATGCTTGGTTGTATGATTGAATGGATATATGTGTTGATGGATATACTGAATGATATAGATTAATGGATGGAAAGATGGATAAATGTTTGGATGGATAGATATATGGATGGATGAATAAACTGAATGAAATGGATGGATGGATAGATGTATTAATGGATATACTGAATTGGATGGATGTGTTGATGGATATATTGAATGATAGATGGATATACTGAATGAGATGGAT
>CAIGQQ010034122.1:111039-121885 GCA_903798035.1 Danio albolineatus | reverse complement strand
GATAGATACATTGATGGATGGATGAATAGACTGATCGGTGGATAGATGGATGCATGGATGTACTGATAAAAAAAAATACTATATATATATATATATGAAGAGTTTGATAGCAAAACGCGATAAATGCCATTTTTTGACATTTGGATTTTATGATTGGAAATCACTGTTCAGATGTTCCCTTATCTATGTGTGAATTGCTGTCATTAACACAATTTAAGAATGAACATTTTAGGCCGACTACAAAGTGTATTTTTTCACAAAACGCGATATTCGCCAGACCAGTTTCTTTGCAAAATGCGATATAACAGTTATAGAACTGTTATATATAGAACAGCTATATGCGCGAGCTCAGCATCCCCTGGGAGGAGAGTCACCGCCAGCGAAGTGCTCCGAGTTTGCTCATTGATTTAACGATAATATCAAAACAAAAAAACATATGTTTTTAAAAAGAGGATTCACTAGGCTAACTAAAAGTGTTTGCCATTTAATTGTTTATACTGTAGGCGAGCTGTCAGTCACAGGCTACGTCCGTCTGTCAGTCAGAGAATCAAAGCTTCAGAGTCGAGCTAACCTCATGGATTTTGATGACGGATTGGAGCCGGTCATTCCAGCTGCATAACAATAATAATAATAACATTATTATTATTACAGTTAAATAAGTCATTAAATATGACGGGACGAGGTGAGCTTGTGTCCGTGGACTGAAACAGAAGCTGCACCATCGCGGCTCCGCCTGCTCTGATCATACAGGTTTGGTTTTCAGCAGCAGTGTGAAGGAGCCTCCACTCTTTCTGTAACGAGCTACAAGTCGTTTATTTAACTAACTTAATCTTACTTTTCTATATTATAACTAATCACAATTAGTCCGAAGCTGTTTAAGGATGGTTGAAATGATAAACATCCTGCAGTTAGTTTGTCTGACAGCTCAGCCGGTATGTTGTTATCCGACCTTTTCATTCAGGGACTGCCCTGGACTACTGGCACACGCCATAGTCACATTATGTCTATTATGGCATTATGTTTTTGAATATTATGAATATTTACAATCTATTGATAAATTATTGTTAGTTTTCCCACTGATGATCCAAAAGATTTCTCACAGTGAAGCCTGCTTAAAGCCATTGAAAAAAAGAAAAAGTTATGTTATGTTATATTGTGTACGTTCTGGCCAAAACTAACTCAGAATCTTATTATTAATAATCAATCTTTGAATATACTGTTCCATATAGTTTTTATTAATTTTAATCAATTTAAGATGTTTGACAACGTTAAGATAAATATGTTGCATTTTGGCATGCTTTTTGACTTATTTATGAACTATTTATGGACATAAAATTCAATAAAAAAATATCCTGGATTTGAAGAATATGTGTCCCTGGCCTTCACTGAGCTCCAGTAATAGTTTAACGTACAGAAATTGTGAATAAACTTGACTGTTGATGTCTTCAATAATAATGTCAAATAACCAACATTTCTCAAAATGGATATATCTCGTTTTGCAACGAAACTCCACCTTGGCAAAATAGTTGGCGAGTCATTATGGTGTATTTTACAGAGTAGATTCAAACGCGGCTCAATCAATCAGAATTAATGGTCCGCTTCTAATATAATTCAATCAGTTAAAAAATGTTTATGTTAAACGAATACAAAGTTAAAAGAACAGCATTCATTTCCAATACATCATTTTAGACTTCTAACATTACACAGGGTTCATACACATTTTACTACTGAAATTTCATGACTTTTCCAAGACTTTCAAGTAAATTTTCATGAACAAATGTTTCATGCAATGTCTACATATGCGTAGTAAAAGAAAAGCATTGCATGTTCAACTTTATTACAGTATATCGTAAAACATGCAACTGTTTACAAATGTAAAATTGATTTAGATAATGCTTACACCGCACTATTAATGTGAGAGTATGTGATTGGCCAAGGACAGAAAAGAAGTACATGACCTACATTCAAATATCTGCTTTCCATGACTTTTCTAAAACTAATTGCAAATATTTTTCCGTCGCTTCTGGTTAAAGGAATCCTCCATTAACACATTTAGGAATAATAAATAGAAATATACTTTGAAAAAAATATTTGTTTAAATAAAACATTTGAGCAATTCCTTGCAAATGTACAGTTTTCACTTGTAGCAGCCCTTCAGCTTCAATAAAGGAGGCATAGAGTTTTTGACGGGTGCATTTTAAATGTTTACTTGGATGCAATAAAGTTCGCCACAGAAATCTTTGTCTCAGTTCTTGGTTACATACAACCCAAAAACATGACTGACACAGCTGATACGGACCCGCCGTGACTTGTTCAGTGAAGTGATTAGTTTTCTTTGAAAGGTGTAATATCCTGATTACACGATTCCGTTGTATTTTGTAAATTATCAGTCTAATTAATGATCAACTGAAATGTTGCGTTATTAAATAAATCAACTACATCCATATCTCAGCTGGGTCCGTCATATTTTTGGGTCCTCTTGAAACATTTCCGTTGTGTTTTCACCAACTTGCTGCGCGTTTTCTTCCGTTGTGTTTTCAATAACTTGCTGTGCGTTTTCTTCCGTTGTGTTTTCACCAACTTGCTGCGCGTTTTCTTCCGTTGTGTTTTCAATAACTTGCTGCGCGTTTCTTCCGTTGTCTGTGTTGTGAGAATTTGTAACAGGTGTGCTGTCAAATTGATGAAGATCGTTTCTTAATCTGCTGGTGTTTTTTGTTATTGCATGTGCTTTCTTAAATTGCAGCGCGTTAACCTTTCTCGGCCACCGTACATTTGGGCACCAATATGCACCTTTGAGGTACCACTGTGGACTCTTTGGGTACAAATATGCACCTTTTGAAAAGGTACTGCCCCAGTGACAGCTCCTGTACCTTTATTTCTGAGAGTGTACATACATAATCATTTTAATAATAATTCGTCTAACATATCTCTTTTGTTTACATTGTACTGAAAGACACGCACAACCTCACCGCGTCAGCACGAGATGTTTTCTATTGCGTGCGCCCGGAAAGTCACGAGCGCGCTGCTCCGCTTGCGCGTGCACATTAGCATATATTCTACATTAGAAATAACAAACTTGCGCAAAGGATGTGATATTGGAACGTCCCGCCGCTGTAGTTAATCCAGTGTGCGTGCGTATTGGCCTTGGCGTACAAGCTCGGAACTTTAAACTAGCGCACAGGTGGCATAACTGTTTAATTGCAGCAGTTTCATTCCATGCAATAGAATTGAGAAGCCTTCATGATTAATTAACCGTGACGAATTAAAGCGCAGTGAAATTGGCGAATCGATGCTTCACTTGCAGCTCGTGCTGTATTGAACAGACGCACTAAAATTTTTTCTGATGTCTTGGTCACACTAATTGGAGGGCCAGAATAAATTGCCTTGGGGGCCGAGTTCGGCCCGCGGGCCGCCAATTGAATAGCCCTGTCATAACACATACTTCCTTGCACATAGCATTATAGTATCGTGCAGCATTGTAGCACCAAAAGCACGGTAAAACTACAAAGAAAAACAAACAAATAACATAGAAAAATAAACTCAACAAACATTCATAAAACATCTAACATTTTCCAAATAAATAAAACAATAAACAAAACATACCTCGCTATGCTTGCCGAAGGGATACTACGCTATAAAAGCTCGAGACATTCTTCCGAGCTGTACCTGTTAGCTCGTGAACAAACCATAGACTGAAAAAATATGGACGTAGTATCCGTGACGTCACTCATAGGTTTCTGAAGAGCGCAAAAGAGGCCACAAGTGGGCGTGGCCAACAGGCGCCATTTTGTTCACGCGTCACTGCTCCAGCTGGGGGTATCCAAACAAGGGCAAAGAGGCGGAGCATGAGCAGAGCAACAGAATCATGCTAGCATTTTGCTTAGTTTGGGAGAAACGCATAATACTTCATCATCTGCGACTCGTTTGTGTTCTGAGCACATGTGCTTGGTTGTGTACTGTATTACTAAAGTGTTTAGCCTTTTTAAAAACACTTTTGTAATATACTGAGCCACTAAACATGGATCTTATGACGTTTTTCAACAGGAAGAAAGTGCGAATTACTTCCAAATACTTCAGATATAGTCTGTGTTAGTAACTGCAAGGCTATTTATGAAATCCAGGCATAACACTGTATGACAACGCTTGATGACTGTTTTATAGCCTACAGTGAATCAATCTGTCAGATTCTGGAGGGCATTACAGGTCTAAAGAACATTATAAATGATAAATTATCTTAATTAAAGCAAGTACATTTATAGAGATGGTATTTAAGTGTATAATTTCACTCACCTGGGAAATGGAGACCCCGTGAATGGTTTGTGAGCACAATTAACTGCATACAGCATGCCATATCATCTAATAAATGTAGGAAATAATTCCAAAAGGCAACTGACTGTGTAAAGCCACATAAAACAACACAAAAATACGATGTATATACCGAGTTCATCGGCTAATCAGCCGGAATCAGCTGAGGTGACATGACGGCGACCAGCGAGGCTAGCTGTCACTCAAGTGGCCATGCCCTTAATTATGCAAACTTAATTTAACTTAATATAAAGGAAACGGAGGAGCTATAAAAACATTCACCCCTCTCAGAGTTGTCATGAAGGGTAATATTTGCTATATGCATCAAAACCATCTTTTGTACCAGGCTGTAAACATGTTTTTATCACCTGTAAAAATGGCCAATTTACCAATGCAGTCAGAAACCCCCTGGATTTCCTGGAGCCAGCCCCCGAAGGCGAGTCGAGGTATTGCAGTTTCAGTTACTTCCGTATTGGCTTCCCGAGGGAGAGCGAGAGGTTGACGCTTGGAACAAACATGAATTGCTCTTACTCTACTCTGTCTCACTTAAATCCTGTCAGTCTAGATCGCCCTCCTGTGGTGACTCCAATTACAGCAAGCAAAGCGAGTAAATTAAATCATGGGAGTCACATCACCAAAATAGCAAAACCGTTTCTACATGTTTTGTGTAAGCAAGTATTTTAGTCCTTTAAAAACACTTAAATGTCTCTGTCAGTCTTTTCAAACTATTATATTTGATTTACCAAAGTCACACAAGTGGCAACTTCACATCTGTCACATCCATAACGGAGAGACGTCACATCCATAACAAAGCTTTTCCCTAAATGCAAAAATAATAATAAAATCAATGATTTTTTAGACGTTACAAAACAGCTCGTTCTGCTGCTTGATGATGCAAACTGATGTTTTCTTATTATATTATTCTACTCTGTATAGTCAAGCAAACACAAGTAGAGCAAGTAGTTGACTGTTTTCTGCTGTTCATTATTCATTGGTCATTTCTCCCATAGGCAGCTGAATCAGAAGTTCTATAACAATCGCAAAAACGAGCGCACTTCAGCACTGAAGAATAAGGTCAATAAAGAGCCGACTCTTCTGCTTTTGATTAGCATTACTTCTTCAGGGTTGTTGTGCAGTTTAGTTCTCAGAATTTCTACAAAGTGTGTTGTATACTGCAAACTCACAAACTTTGTCACATCCACAAGGCATGTTTATTTCCCTCATTTAAACTATAAAAAATGTTTACAGGTTGATATTTTTCTGCTCCAATCACTCTGTGGTCAGTAGTTTGGGAAAATATGAACAGATGTTTCAGTACAATGTTAACATATTTTCTCTCTGTGAATTTATGTTTTGAATTTTTTACTGCAAACGTCTCATTCATAACGCTGGAATCGCTCATTTACAAAGTGCAACGTCCTTAAAAAACTAGAAGAATACACTCTGTGTGTTATCCCCATCTTATCCATTAAACAGCAGCCTTATTATTTAACAAAAGCCCTCTTTCACAATCACTTCAGTCCTTTTATCTCTCCGATATCTGTAACCTTTCTACAAACAGCTTGTTGCGGTGTTTATTTGAACACAAAAATAATAATTAACCTCACGCGTAGATATGAATTCTACCAAACTCGAACCCTCACCCTTGACTTCTGACTGACTACATTCAGGATACGCGGTTGTGAATGAAGTGTGTACTCAATCCCTCAGGAGTGAACACTACTCTGCCTTCTCTGACGGCGGTTGCTCCTTCAAAGCCAGTTCCTGTTGTCTGATGATCTCCTGAGCGTCTTTCTGCATCTTCTCCAGCTTCTCCAGAGTCACAGACTTCAGAGGCAGCAGTTTGGGTTTGCACAGGACCATAGTGGGAACATCCTCCATGGAAAGCTGACCTGCGCGACCAAACAATACAGGCAATAAGGGTGTTTGTGTGTTGGCTACTGAACACACTGTTTTTTTGTGTTGTTCTTAGACATTCAATTCAGTTCATGTTATGTTTAGTGCAGAATTATTAGGCAAATGAGTATTTTGACCACATCATCCTCTTTATGCATGTGGTCTGACCCCAAGCTGTATAGGCTCGAAACCCTACTACCAATTAAGCATATTAGGTGATGTGCATCTTTAATTATTAGGAAACTTCCTTTCCTTTGGCAAAATGGGTCAAAAGAAGGACTTGACAGGCTCCGAAAAGTCAAAAATAGTCAAAATAGTCAACAGGGTCGCAAGAAGCGCGTGGAAAAACCAAGGCGCAAAATAACTGCCCATGAACTGAGAAAAGTCAAGCGTGCAGCTGCCAAGATGCCACTCGCCACCAGTTTTGCCATATTTCAGAGCTGCAACATCACTGGAGTGCCCAAAAGCACAAGGTGTGCAATACTCAGAGACACGGCCAAAGTAAGAAAGGCTGAAAAACCACCACCACTGAACAACACACACAAGCTGAACGTCAAGACTGGGCCAAGAAATATCTCAAGACTGATTTTTCTAAGGTTTTATGGACAGATGAAATGAGAGTGAGTCTTGATGGGCCAGATGGATGGGCCCGTGGCTGGATCGGTAAAGGGCAGAGAGCTCCAGTCTGACTCAGACGCCAGCAAGGTGGAGGTGGAGTACTGGTTTGGGCTGGTATCATCAAAGATGAGCTTGTGGGGCCTTTTCGGGTTGAGGATGGAGTCAAGCTCAACTCTTAGTCCTACTGCCAGTTTCTGGAAGACACCTTCTTCAAGCAGTGGCACAGGAAGAAGTCTGCATCCTTCAAGAAAAACATGATCTTCATGCAGGACAATGCTCCATCATAGCGTCCAAGTACTCCACAGCGTGGCTGGCAAGAAAGGGTCTAAAAGAAGAAAAACTAATGACATGGCCTTCTTGTTCACCTGATCTGAACCCCATAGAGATCCTGTGGTCCATCATCAAATGTGAGATTTACAAGGAGGGAAAACAGTACACCTCTCTGAACAGTGTCTGGGAGGCTGTGGTTGCTGCTGCACGCAATGTTGATGGTGAACAGATCAAAACACTGACAGAATCTATGGATGGCAGGCTTTTGATTGACCTTGCAAAGAAAGGTGGCTATATTGGTCACTGATTTGTTTTTGTTTTGTTTTTGAATGTCAGAAATGTATATTTGTGAATGTTGAGATGTTATATTGGTTTCACTGGTGAAAATAAATCATTGAAATGGGTATATATTTGTTTTTTGTTAAGTTGCCTAATAATTCTGCACAGCAATAGTCACCTGCACAGACAGATATCCTCCTAAAATAGCTCAAACTAAAAACAAACTAAAAACTACTTCCAAAAATATTCAGCTTTGATATTGATGAGTTTTTTGGGTTCATTGAGAATATGGTTGTTGTTCAACAATAAAATTAATCCTCAAAAATACAACTTGCCTAATAATTCTGCACTCCCTGTATAGCGCTTTTATGATGTAGATTGTGTTAAAGCAGCTCAATATAGAAGTTGTTGTTAATTGAAATTGCGTCTAGTTTGAAGAGTTGAAGTTCAAAGTTCAGTGTGGTTTAATTGTCACTGCTGAAAGCCCAGACACTGAAGAGCAAATCCATCTGTGTTCAGCTCCACAAGTCTTGATATTAAAGGGATAATTCACCCAAAAATGAAAAATCAGTCATTTACTCAACGTTTACTCGTTTCAAACCTTTAAGAGTTTCTGTCTTATGAACAAAAAAGAAGATATTTTGAAAAATGTTGGAAACCTGTAACCATTGACTTCCACGGTCTTTGTTTTTCTACTATAGATGTGAATGGTAACTGGTTTTCAGCTTTCTTCAAAATATCTTCTTGTTTAACAGAATAAAGAATTTGAACGACTTGAGAGAGAGTAAATAGTGAGAACATCTTCATTTTTGGGTGAACTGTCTCTTTAACAATCCACTCGAAAATTCTCAGTTTCTCTGCATTTATAGTTCAATATTTGAGTAAAATATGATTTTTGTTTTATTTAGTAAAACATTGATGATATTTTTTCTTTTGATTTTTAAATAAACATGTCAAATGGAGCATTTATTTTGCATACAATAACAAAAAGGTGTGATTTTTATTTTCATTTTTAGACACAATAAGAATGGCATGAGAAGATTTAAGAAATAAATCTGACCAATTGTCATTTTCTGAATAGAAAAATGTTAAACGTTAATTTTAATATAATAAATGACAACGATATATTAGAAATTTTAGTAAAAAACAAAACCCCGAAGTACCAACATTTTGCTCAATACATACCTAATAAATCCAGAAAAAAGGAATTTTCATGTGGCCTCTTAATTTTGTCATTAGTGTTTCCTGCTATTTGACAGGTTAAAATTAATTGTAAAAGCGCCTGAGAAGGCAATATTATTTAGTGCGATTATCACTTTCTTTTCTCCATTGTACTACTGCTTTATAATTACACCCATGAACATAAGTTCAGCGTCTCAGAGAAACTTGATTTACTCTGATGGTGCTGTGCGTTTAAGTCACTTTATCATACATTTAAAAAAATTGCCACGAAAAACCTTCCCAAGATCCTAATTAAAATGGTTTATTAGTCTTTTGTTACAAAAGCGCTCAGAGTGCTATATAAATTATATAACCGAGTGCTATATAACAAGTTCTAAACATTAAATCAGTTCTACTATTATTATGTAAAATTAATGTAAATCTGAAATATTAGTATGCAAAAAACTGTAATAGCATTATTGTGATATTTCTATATTAATTTTGTTAAAATTCTAAATAAAAATAGTTGACATTTTATAACAACAACAATAGTTATGCACATTTTCTTTTTAAAACTGTGAAACAATGCATATAACAGTTCATAAAAAATCAAAAATGCATATATTTATGGGCCATTTATTTTCTCAAGTTAACAGTCACTGGCAAGTGTGGCGAAATGTAAGCCTATAAAACGTAAGACTATAAAATGTAAGTCTAGACTATAAATCAAACAAAATATTAGTAGTAATGATTTAAAAACAACAACAACAAAAACACACCTTGTTTAGGCAGAACCTCACGAAACATCGACTTCACCTCCGGCATTGTGCTTCAGCAAGAGACCTGTTAATGTACAGCAAAAGACTATCATTATATGCATTAATATAAAAGATTTAATTTATTTCTGAGTAAATGTCATGTCAATTCTCTCTCGCGCGCACACACACACACACTCACATGGAAACGAGACCACTTGAAATGTTTCATTCATTTTCTTGTCGGCTTAGTCCGTTTATTAATCTAGGGTCGCCACAGCGGAATGAACCACCAACTTATCCAGCACTTGTTTCACACAGCGGATGCCCTTCCAGCTGCAACCCATCTCTGGGAAACATCCATACACACTCATAAACTAGGGCAAATTTAGCTTACCCAATTCACCTGTACCACATGTCTTTGGACTGTGGGGGAAACCAGAGCACCCGGAGGAAACCCACGCGAACATGGGAAGAACATGCAAACTCCACACAGAAATGCCAACTGACCCAGCCGAGGCTCGAACCAGCGACCTTCTTGATGTGAGGCGAACTTGAAATGTTTCGCTGAATTTAAATATATGTTGTTGTAGTTGTTGTTTTTCGTTTTTATTCACAATACCAATGGTTTAACTTAAGCTGAGAAATCAGCATTTGGTAGAACAACTGATTTTTAATGGCAAATAGTGAAAACGACTATTATTATTATTATATTTATTTAAGTAATTGTCATTTGAAGAAAAAGCTGTCGTAAATAACAACATTGTGAAACAAATATCAACACTTTACTCATAAATATAGCACAATAAAATCAGCTTAGTCGATATTATCACATGAAGATTGCACATGAATTGCTAATCAGACACTTCATTTAGCCCGAGGTCAACTGTAAATATAAGTTAAAAGGTCTTGCAGCACCAGCTATTTTCTTTAATCTTAACATGTATCAGCGAGCGGTCGTAGGAAGCATGTTACCTGCGATAAACGAGAATTCTCTGTCTGTAGTGATAATATGCTGTAAATAAACAAGCATCTACTACGCTTCGGTTGACGGATTTACCGTTTATCTCATCAGCTGGTGTTATACGTACTTCCGGTACTGCGAAACAACGGGTCGCTGCTGCCGCCTAGCGACAAGGACGGGCTATCACAGACAAGGGTTAGCGGTTAGTTAGTGGGCTAATAATGTGGAGATCGTATTTATATGATTTGATAATTTTGTTTTAAAACAAACACTACATGTAACAAAGGAGACCGCATTGCTTAAATAATACCAAATCGTTTCGACCTAAGAGCGGGAAAATACATTTAATAACAGCGGCGCTATTATAAAGGCCTATTTTTCCCTCACAGTTTTATATAGTTTGTTTCCACATTAAAGTGGTGCATTTGCTCCACGTCCTACCTCATATTTTTTTGTAAGACTGAAAATTATTGCATTAACAAATGAATGCATGGTGTTAGTGAACTGCTTTATTCCATATGCTTTCATGCGTTTTGTATTATTTCCCCCTAATGTGAATATGCACAGTAAATATTCGTTTTTCATCTTAAACTGAATA
>CAIGQQ010034122.1:0-49304 GCA_903798035.1 Danio albolineatus | reverse complement strand
GCCAGTGAACACAGAAAGTTGCGAATCTTCAAAAGGTCAAGCTTAAAGAGAAGCTGAGTGCTTTCTGCAGGGACCCCACTGCGTGTTTTTCATGCAACGCTGTTAATCAATGGCAGTTTCTCTCTTCTCCTACAGCAGGCAAACAAAAAAGGCAGACATCTTATTAAAGAGAGTGATGGGAAGTGGGAGGAAGCGGAATAGAGGAATTTGTTTGCCCCATCCAGCGTGGTTCCTAGACCCTACTTTCCTCCTCGCAATCCACCCTGTGGGAAATCAATCTGTGTTTGTCAAATGAGCGATACACTTAAAGCCACTGAATTGCAGCTGTGTACCAAAGAGTATGTTTTTTAAGCAGAGCGATGCCGTCTCAGAGCGCATCTGAGGAAAAAAAAAAATGGCAGAAAATGCAACGCTACGAGTGTTTAATTGCAGAATGCAGTTTATAAAATTAGTCTGCGGGGACACAAACGACATGGGATGGATGCTAATGGGCTCCATTATTTCAATTCAGCATGCAAAGTTTGAGAGTGATCCCATAGGAAAGAAAAATGTCTAAATTATGCATCTATCTGGAAAGTTAGGATCAGCAATCAGAGGTCAACTGAGGGAATTCACTAATCATTTGATTGCTATTCACTTGATTTGTTGGTTTAGTTCACTAAAGGAATTATATAAGTTAACAGTGCAAATTTTGAGTCGCAAACTCAATGATTTAAAGTGGTTATCACAATTAGCGAGTAATTTATAATCACCCGAATATCTCTAAATAACGTAATCTTCATTAATTATGTGAAAAGTTAATAGTGTGAATTTTGAGATGTACGAATTAAACATCGACTATTGTTTTTTTTCCAGTAGTTTATGTATCGAAATACAGATGCATGCCTGAGTGATGCCTTATTTATTTATGAAACTTATCGTCATCGAATTTTATGGATAATGGTTAAATTCTGCTCAGTAATTTTGGTTTTTTATCGCAGTTTTGCATTACTCACTTTCTTTACTTGGCATGTTGATCTGTTAGATTGTTAATACAGAAAGTAGTGATCCGCACTCCTGATGTTTTATTTTATATTAATCTAGAAAGAGAACATAAAATAAATTTGACTTGTGTTTCATTGCAGACAATAAAAAAGCATTATTTAATGAGTTCTTTGAGATCAATATATTTTTTTAAATAGACAGGTATTTCAATTTTAGTTCTTGCGACACATTTCAAAAAAAGTTGGAATAGTAAAGTATTTACGACTTTGTAGTGTTGCCATTCCTTTTCACAACACTTAAAAAGACATTTAGGGACTGAAGACACCAAGCGTTAATAATTTTGTCCGATTCTTTCTGCAAACAAGTCTCAAGTTGAGCAACAGTACAGGGTCTTTGTTGTTGCATTTTGCACTTTAAAATGTGCCACATATTCTCTATTGGAGACAGGTCAGGACTGCAGACAGGCCAGTGAAGTACCTGTATCCTCTTCCTCTTTGCAATGTGTGCAGAATGTGGTTTTGCATTGTCTTGTTGAAATATGCATGGGCGTCCCTGGAAAAGAAGGCAGCACATATTTTTCAGCATTAATGGTGCCATCACAGAAGTGCAAGTTACCTTTGCCACGGGCACTGACAAAACCTAATACCGTGACAGACCCTGGCTTTTGGACTTGTTACTGCAGGTAACAGTCTGGATGATCCATTTCTTCTTTGGTCTAGAGCTCAAAAATACCTAAAATGCTGATTCATCTGACCACAGAACACATTTCCACTGTGATTGTCCAGCCCAGATGCCTCAGAGCCCAGAGAAGTCGATGCCACATTTGGACTCTGGTAACAAAGGGCTTCTTTTTGGCACAGTGCAGTTTTTAACTGGCATGTGTGGATGTAACTATGTACTGTGGTATTAGACAAAGGTTTGATAAAAGTAGTTTTGAGCCCATGTTATACCGATTATAGATAAATGACGATTCTTGATGCTGTGCTGCCTGATGGATCAAAGATCACGGTTGTTCTTAGGCTTGCACCCTTGTCCTTTACTTACAGAAATTCCTCCAGATTCTATGAATCTTTTAATGATGTTATGTAATGTTGTAGGTCAGTGGTTCTCGAGCTTTTTTCACCAAGTACCACCATAATAACCGGTATAGAAGTACAGTAGCTTAGTAGGCCTCATTAAGCAGCTACAGCACTGCACAGTTCAAAAACAAGACAGATTATTCTTCAAATTAAGAATATTTATTATTGTCAGCCACTTTAATAAAAGGTTTAGCCTATTAAAATCAATTTACTGATCACATTGGTGTTTTTGTATGCATCAAAGGGTTAAAAGTGTGTTCATTCATTTGATCCATTTAGTGATTGTTTAAGGCTGTTTGGTGATTTCAGTCATCATACAGTCGACATCCATCATTTTCAGTGACATGCAGTCTATAAAAGTCTCTGGGTCATTGCGTGTGCAGATTTTGGACATCTTCTTGGACATTTTTAATGTTTCCAAATGGTTTGCTGCATTTATAAAGTGCCCATGTCTGGGGGTCACGTGATGCTTTTGACATAGGTGGCACGTTTTTACTGTGCTCCCGCAGGCATCGCGCTATTTTCATTATTTTCGCTTTGAACTACGTGGCTATTTTACTTTATTCTTCAGTACTCGACTCCTAAACATGTCAGGAACAGGTCCCGCTTCATCTCAGCAAGAAACCAACGTTAGACGAGGCCGCACAACAACAAAAGGCCAATCGACCGTCAATCAAGGTTACAAAGATGGAGGCTCTGCGGCCGAACAGTCCGGCCTAGCACAAGTTGTTACTGACAATTTAAGCCTTACTGGACGAGAAATTCTCACGTTTTGAGTCGTTGTTAGACTCAATTACAACCCGTTTAGAGGACAATACGAAACAGATCACAGAAGCAGAGAGACACGTTTCCCAGACCGAGGACAACGTGGCCGAACTTCAAAGCAAGATTGCGGCGCTGGAAAAAACTGTACAGTCCCTCTCGGAGAAGGCAGAAGATGCCGAAAATCGCAGCAGACGAGACAACATTCGCGTTATAGGATTGAAAGAAGGTGCGGAGGGCCGCAGACCAGTTGAATTTTTCCAGACCTGGCTGCCTGAGTTACTGGGTATTGAAACTAAACACGGCACTATCAAAATGGATCGGGCTCATAGAACGCTTGGTCCGCTCAAGCACAACCGCACACGCCCGGAGGTGATAAAGCTACACAACTACTCAGACAAGGCCAAAATACTAGCAGTTGCTAAGAAAAAGGATCCTCTCATTTATGATGGCAGTGACATTTTCATCACGCAGGATTTGTCAGTTAACGGGCGTACAACGACGTCTGTGGCCAGCTCATCCAAAGAGGAGTCCGTTTCGTTATGCGCTACCCTGCTAATCTTTATTTTAACGTCAACGGAACAGACTATTCTTTCCACCGCACACAAGATGCAAAGGCGTTTCTCGATGGGCTGGACTAACAAACGATTTTTATGAACGGATGAGAGGAGCGTGTTCCGTTTGTTTACACGGGATAAACATGTGAAAAGACTGATGGTAAAGACTCGTGCCTCAGTAAAATACTTATTTACCAACATTTTTTCTACTTGCGTTGGGCTGATTTGATCCGGGGTGATTCATAGTACATTTAAAGATATTATGTGTGTATGTGTGTGTATGTATGTATGTGTGTGTGTGTGTGTGTTGGACTGTATGTATGTATTTGTGCGCACACGCGGACACACACGCGCATGTTGTTTTATTTTTTTTATTTATGTACTATTTAAGTATTGTTGCACTTTAAGAGAGTCTTATGGGCTCATATGTTATAGCCGTTTAGTTAAAGTTACTGTTATGTAAGAATTTGCACGATGGGAGTGGGGGGGTTTGATAGAGTTATTCTCCATCCTTCGGTGTGATGTGGCTATCTTTTTTCACATTCTCCGTACATTTGGATTCAAGCTCCTTCTATCTATTGACTTATTTGCTTATATTCTTATTCTTTAGGATCACTATAATTTCTCTAACGGATTGCATGTTTTTTTGTAAAACTTGCCTTTGATTATGTCTGTAAAAGCACTTTGTACATTATTTTGAAAACCTTAAATAAACATGTTCCAGAAAAAGGGGGAAAAAAAAGTGACCATGTCTTGAGGTTGTTCAGTATGATGCGATTTACTTTCTATGTGTGATTTAATTGGACAGGAATCACAGGACTGATCTTTCTACTGTAGACAATGACCTTAGAGAAAAAAAATAAATAAAGTAGTGACTGCAGGTTGAAGGAAAGTAGTGGAGTAAAAATACCGATACTGAACTAAACGTACTCAAGGGAAAGTAAAAGTCCACATTTTTAAAACTACTCAGAAATTTACAATTCCTGAGAAAAACTACTCAATTACAGTAGTTTGAGTATTTGTAACTAGTTACTTTACACCACTGCTAGTTACAAAATAATGTACTTTATTTATTTATTTTTGGAACAATTTTTATGGTTCAGTTTTGGTCTTGTGTTTTTATGCTGTCCAAGCTTTGTCTTACAATAGGGTGGGGTTTACAAGTTGGCCGTTATGTTAAGCTCTGGGTCATAGAAAAACTTGTGGGTCATATAAAATACACCCAAAGCCCCAACCATAAACTTAACCGTGCTTGTAAAAGCATAATTGAAAAAATGTGTGACCATTATGCACTATGCATATCATCATGACACGTGACCAACGACTATCCATTGTGTGATATGTGTTTAATAAAAGTTGTATTTATTTTTAGTTCATTTTCTTAACTATAAAATAGCAACCTCTGAGTAATAAACCTTTTCTCTGGAGACATTTTGTTTTACTTTTCAACAACAGTGGATATAAAAGATACTAGCTGACACTTTGAACTGTGGAGAGTTTGCGAGTTTAGATGTAAAAACAGCATCTGACCTTGATGTTCCACTATATCAGCATGATATACTTTTAGTCCCCGGAGAATGTCTATGAGTTCTGTCACATGAACTGGAAACGGCCTAGAGGTCAGATAGCTTCATGCCATTATGAAGATGTTTGGGTCGGTGAGGACGTGGAGGGCCACAAATGTCATGAGACACTTAAACAGTAAGTAGTTCCTGCGGTGAGCAAACCAGCATGGAGTGAAAGCAGGCTCCTCCGGTAGTCTGTTCACACAGGATCCGCTGGGAACGAGTAGCCAGTGTTTCGAACGGCTTCCTCTTTGCATCTGTTGCCCTGTTCCCTTGTGGCGGTTTTGATAAGTGGAAATTTGCTGCTGAAAATTTGAAGACCTGCCAGGCAGAGCATTCGTGTTTGTGTTTGAACGTACGTGCGCGTGTGTGTGAGCATGTACTCGTCAATATTAAATTGGAAATTGAGGTAAACATTGACTCACTGAGACAACACAAGCAGCGGGAAATCACTGTTTTACTTTTAATGAGACAAATTGAAGCTACTGAATAAAATTATTGTGAGGTTTTTCTTTGAAAAGAGTCCTTTATATGCGTTCCAAAACGAAAAACGGAGAATGTTTAGAGATGTGCCCCATCCAAGGATGTCTGGTGCTACCTGTAGAAAGTTATTTGGTGGTATGTCCATAGATTTTAGGAATAGTTTGCCCAAAAAAGACAATTTACTTACTATTTACTCACCCTCAAGGGGTTTCAAACCTTTATGAGTGTCTTTCTTTGAAGATATTTCGAAGAAAGCTGAAAGTTTGTAACCCAAAAAAAAATGCTATGGATGTCAATGGTCACTGGTTTCCAAAAAAAACAAAAGCTTAGGGGAGTGTGGAGATGGAAGTAACATGGGACGAAAGTAGCGAAGCGATTTTCTCAAAGCCCTGACAACATTTGATTTCCAGGTTACAACAGCACATTCAGTGTGCAACCAGGGCCGTGCACAGACATTTTGAGGGGCAGTGGCCCAAACCAAAAAAAGGGGCACTAAGTTGGTGGGTTCTTGCTAATACAAATTTTCCAGTTGTTATATAAAGAAAATGTTATTCACAATAGAAAAATTGTTATTTATATTAGATCTGCTTTTGATTAGACATTCAAATTTTAAGAACGTGGATATTTAGCACAAGTTGTACATTCCTTTACAGGAAAAAATATATTTGTTTTACAATAAATGGTTTCGTTTTATTTTACATTAAAAACGTAATTATAAAATAAAGTGCTGTTAATTCTGTTTAATTGTTTGTGATTTTTTATGAAAAAATAAAAATAAAAAAACATACAAAAAGTACCACTAAGAGAACCGTTAAAGTAACGAACCGATAAGTGGTTTCGATAAAAGTAGTAATACCGTTAAAACCTTAACGATACCCATCCCTACTGACTGCATGGTGGCTGCGGACTACGGAACGGGTGGTAAAACATGGAGTGGATTAACGGAATCAGTGGATGTTTAGCGAAGCGGTAACTGAACAGCCAGGCGTGGGGACACGGACGCAGTGGAGGGGGAGGGAGGGGGTACAGGCTAAGAGGGGCACCTCAGCCAATGAGGGCAGAGGGGCAGTGGCTCTAGCCACCGGGCCACCCCCTGTACACGGCCCTGCGTGCAACCCTTGATGGAGCTGTCAAATATCAGCTGATTTCAGGACTATGACCCCGTTTGCTGCAAATTTTTGCTTTTAAGTGCAAAAAGTACATTATTGTAGCAGTTCTTTTTTCCTTATTTCAAGCTGTGTTTCTCTTTTCATGCATCACAGTGACGATCAATCTACAGGTTATTTAGTGCATAACACATCCTTGAGTTTAAAATGTCTGAGTTTTTCAGTTTAAAAGTAAATCAGGTTTAAAGACTAAAGTGCAAAAGGGACATAAGTAACACTGGTATTTATACCCCACTGCTAATAGCCATGTCTTATTTTTTTCACTTCCACATTAGAGTTTTGATTCATATGTTTAATAAGATTAATGCATATTGACAATAGAAAATTGTAACATTTTGCATTGTCGGACTGCTTTTGAAACTAAAATTTACAAGATATGTTTGCTGTTAACATAAACAAAGCCATAGTCAGATATATTTAAAATAAACAAGCCAGTAAATCTAGCAAATGTTGTTACTTTTGACCCACCCGTGCTTTACTTTCGCCTCTGCCTATATTGGCTCTAAAGTAACAATGTGCAACTTGTTTAAAGTGAAGTCATATTGGAGTTGTTCTACATTGATACAAAATAACACCTGATTTTGATAGACCACTGTTGTGAGCTAGTGACCACTGCAGAAATATATTTCTGCTAAAAATATAATCTTTTAAAATTAGGTTTTTATGAAAAAGTGTCACTTTCGACCCTGCTCTCCACTACTTTATGTTTAACAAAAAAATAAATAAAAAATCATATATGTTTGAATTGAGTAAAGAGTAGGCATGGGACGATAACCGTTCTCAAGGTATACCGCGGTTTGGAAAAGTCAAGGTTTTCATATCGCCAAAAGTTTGAAAGTTTGTATGGTATGTGTAAGATTTTTTTTATTTACAATTTTAAAAAAAAAGTTTTTTAGGTGTAAATTGGAAAGACATCTGTGTTTTTGAAACTAACGAAGATCGCAGAAGTCTGACATGTTTACTGTCCCAAAATATTTTAAATGTTTTTCAAAATAAAATTTATTGTGTTCAAAGGGGAAAAAGCTTTTGTTTTTAGCCAGACATTTAAAAAGAATATATTTTAGAGCAGTGATCACAATACTGTCATGCTGTGAAACCGTGATATTTTTATCCAAGGTTATCATACCGTCAGAATCTTATACCGGCCCATGCCTAGTAAAGAGTAAGTAATTGTTGCTAGAATTTTAATTTTTAAAACAAGAGCAGTCATTTATAATGCCTTCCATAATACTTTTGTTAAAATCTTTTGACTGAATTGCATGATACATTTGAGTCGGATCTTTAATCATTCTTTTAAATCATTCGTCTGCTACTTGTTACCATTTATAATAATTCTAAAAGAAAATGCATAATTTACGCATCTTTTTTATTCAAATCTCGTGTAACTGCACCTGTTACCTTTGAATAGGCTTGTTCAACTGATTCTAAACATAAAACTAAATGATTCAGCCACATTTATCACTCATACATTTTACATTATACTTTACATTATATTAAGGATGTAAAAAAATAGTCAGACAAATGTGCAAATTCAGAATGACTTCAAATATAAATGATAGAAAGCACCTTTTTTTGCCAGAAATCTACTGAACTCTTTTTTTCGATTCGCGGCGACTCCTAAAATGCTCTGACAACATTCAAACCTCATTAGATGAAGAATCCCGCCTTACGAACGTAACATAAAATCTGATTGGCTGTTACAGGGTCACCTCAGGAAGCACAGTGGCCTTCACCAGTATGTGGACAAATTACTTCACACCGGATTTGACATGGTAAGCTCTGTCAACAGCATTCAATATTATATGACACTGTATAACAATATCTACTGTCACAGGAAATAATTACTTTTATTTCTAGAGTTCGGAAAAACGGTTTGTCACAGAATTGACAGTTTCACTCGTACAATAGCAGTCTGTGGGCAGTCATTTGTTCGTACTTCACAGACCGAGAGATGAGTTGAAATTACTTCCAATGCGAGCTGACGGTTTCACAGAAACTATATAGATAGAGCTTGTATTGAACCCAGAACATTCCTTTAAAACTTTCCTTTGACTGTAGGTAGAAAAGCTGATCTCACTCTGGCCGTATTTCACCGCTGATTTTATTAAGTTCTTTTATATGCTTTCATTTTGTCATAAGAGTGAGAAAAGACATGGCGCCTTGCACACATACTCAGCCTAACGTCTCTAATCTAATCACTAGGAGAAAAGCTTATGTGAGTAGGCCGACCGTAAATCCACACCAGACAGTAGCCAGACCTGCATGTGTCTCTTTCGGTTTAATAATGCTACGGCTAAGATGAACAAATTTAACCGTTCTACCCGAGGGGTTAGTCTTTTCTGTATTTATGTCTTAACGCTGAACAAAGCGAATGAAAAAAATGGAAGAAAGATGTAGAACTTCTGATCTGAGGTGGTCTGTTTGTAGTCTAACGTAAAAGTCGTGTTTGAAATTTGTTTATTTAGGCAACGTTAAAGAAGTCTAATAACAAGTAGTACTATTTTATTAGTGGTTTATGAGCTGACAGACATCTGCAATCAACATTTCTGTTAATGATCAGTGTTGGGGAAAGTTACTTTTGAAAGTAATGCATGCAAGTTACTCCCCGAAAAGGTAACTAGTTAAGCTGGTTACTTTTTATGGTAAGTAATTTGTTACGTTACTTTTGAGTTACTTTGTCATACCTGCATTTATAAATCTTCATTTATAAATTAGAATAACCTTACCTTCTGAGTACTGAGAACATGCCGTATATACAGATGAATGAAAGTTGAAAGCAATGTGTTTGCTACTGTTGTATTTTTGTCTTATTAGTTTAGTAAAATCACTGTCCATTGAGACAATCCCCTTTTCTACCATGTGGTCAAAATAATGAGAATACTTCCATCACAGAAATGTAAGGCTCTGACATCTTTTTTTTTGTCTGTTCCATTTTCTCATTTTGCTCATTTTCTCATTGAGTGCACAGCAACAACATCAGTGTATATTTAACTCAATTTGAGTTTAACTTAACACTCCTTGGGTGTACATATGACTCCCTCCATTTTGGAGTTAAAATAACACTTTCAAAAGTATGAAATTGTGTACATTAGTGTGTAAATTAGTGTGTACAAGTGTGTGCATTACTCGCAGAGTTCATTTTAACACAGTAAGAGTTTATTCTTACATCGAAATGGAGTGTGTGTTACTCTTTAAAGTGTTAATATTTTTTTCCTATATTGTCAATTGGTTTGTGTGAAAAGATAACAGTGATTAAATATGTTAAAAATAGTATTAATTTATTAAATGTTCGTTAATCTTTTAATACATTCAACTCTTCACATTTTAAAATGCAACATGTTTCAAGTTGAAGTAAAACATACTGGTTTGATCACTGTTTGTCTGAAATAACCGGTTCGAGTAAAAAACTGAGCTTCCTATCGCTAGTGGAAAATACACTGCATATTGGGTTAAAAGTTTAAAGAGCCCATATTATACATTGAAAAGGGTCATATTTTAGTTTTGGGGGTCTCCAACAGCAGGCTGATCTGATTGCATGGTCAAAAAACACTTTCATTGTCTTATAATATGCATTTATTTTTACCTCATTATCCCAGCGACTCCTGTATGAATCGTTCAGGGATTCATTTGTTCCAAAACCCCTCCTTCGCGCGATGCTAAACTGCGCTGATTGGTCCGATGAACCAGTCTGTTGCGATTGGTCGACAGCGCTCAGCGTGACAGAATGCCCACCACGGCTTATCAACATTGAAGTCATAGTGTGTGCGTGAGCTAATCTGCTAACACTCGCTTTTAACGGGAGTCGCCCGTATTTCAGACACCTCACCCCGAAAACTAACCCCCCGGTCTCCCAGCATATCACTCTAATTCTTAACCAGAAGTAAAAACAGCGACATACATTCAGTATTACTGCACACAGCGGCAAAAGCTGAACCATTATAAACAGCACCGCCGCACGTGTGTAGCAGAGCTCATGGTAGCCATAGCAACGACAAACAGCAGAGGAACACGCTCAAACGCATTTTAATCCGTAAACAGAGCGGCACGCGTCGCGTTTACAACGTGCTTTTAGACGCGATATGAGAATACAAGTTAACCAGAGACACTACAAGCGGTTACAAGTTACAAAACACAGTTAAATGCATCATTTACAAGCTAGAGAAAACAATGAGGCAACCGTTTTAATCGCACTTACTCACACTTGCTGGATAGCAGGCCAGGAAATGTCCCGGTGCTCCTAATTCTCCGTTGTAAGCACTCCTCGGAGGGGGAACAGCACATGGGAGATATTTCTGCAGAAACGACTAACTCTTCAAAGTCTCATCTCTGGGTTCTCTGCACACTTTCAATATCCAGCTAAGCACAGTGCTCTTCACTGTGTTGCCAGATGTTGCTGACTGATTTCAGCCCAAACCCTGTCCAAAGGGTTTTACCTGCAGAATCAAGTTGAAAACCGCCCGATCTGGCAACTTTTCCTCACCGCTGTTGTTTGTGGGCAGGATTGGGGATTTCGAATCTGCGCGCGCATAAATGGGCGGGGCTTTATGTTTCGTGTTCACGTAATGCCGAAACGGCTAAAGACTCGTTAGCATGGCGACTCGTTTGAGGAACTATGAGTCGACTCTTTTATAGATGAATCAATAGTTTTAAACACTGCACTTTCAGATTTAAGCCTTAGCTGGACATTTCACTTCACTTAGAGCTGTGTGACACGCTGCATACAAGCTCTTTTTCAAAAACCCATAATAGGGGCTCTTTAACATTGAAATAAAAACTCTTAAATATACACGCTTTCACACTCGTGGATTAAAATGTACTCTGGGTTAACTCTGAACAAC
This sequence comes from Danio albolineatus, assembly GCA_903798035.1. NCBI lineage: Eukaryota > Metazoa > Chordata > Actinopteri > Cypriniformes > Danionidae > Danio > Danio albolineatus. Next base: position 37,870 of record CAIGQQ010034122.1, on the reverse strand, counting down.
ACCAAAAAAAAAATCACACTGTATATTTAGCACTGGAATTTTTGCTGTGTGTGATTCAATAGACTAAACTAGTTTTAGTTTAGCAAGCTATATTAAAAGCGTATTAATTAATCTAAAAGTCACTCCAGTTAATTTTTTTAAAATAGTAACTCAAAAATTACTTAATTTTGAAAAGTAATATGTTACTTTACTCGTTACTTAGAAAAGTAATATTAATACGTAACTCGTGCTACTGCAGTACCCCTAGCACTGTTGATGACAATATTTTATAAGGTTTTCTAGTGACGCTAATGAACAACTTTTTTTTGGATTGTCAATATATATATTTCAGTCTTTTTTTCTTAGTTTGAAGATTATTTTAAAATGGAAGTATCTGATGAAAGTCGACACAGTCGTTCAGTGGTTAGCATTGTCGCCTTATAGCAAGAAGGTCGCTGGTTCGAGTCCTGGCAGAGCTAGTTGGCATTTCTGTGTGGAGTTTGCATGTTCTCTGGGTGCTCTGGTTTCGCCAGTCCAAAAGCATGCACTATGGATGAACTGAATGAACTAAGTTGGCCGTAGTGTATGAGTGCACATGTGAATGTGAGAGTATATGGGTGTTTCCCAGTACTAGGTTGCGGCTGAAAGGGCATCCGCTGTGTAGAACATATGCAGGAATAGTTGGTGGTTCATTCTGCTATGGCGCCCCCTGATAAACAATGTACTAAAAAAAACCTTTTGTATCATGTAAAAATGCTTAATCGGATGTTAAATGTTCTTCATGGGACCGTAGATTCCAGTTAAGCACCTTTATTTTTTAATGGTTCTTTTTGCAGCACTAAAATTAACAACAACAACAATTAAACACAATCAGAATCCTTTGCTAAAAATATTTGCACCATAAGAATAACATGAAATTGTTTAGTAAGTTTCAATCCAAATCGTTTTCCTGTTTGCCCTTTACAAGTTTTAAAGAACAAACCGTATAGACCATGACAAGCAAGTCTTCTTCGTGCACTTGCTATGCAAATCACGCCCCGATCCATTATAAAACCGTTTTTATTGAATATTTTCCATTTCATGCTTTTGTTAATGCCTTGATATATCTTGGTCCCTTTGTGATGTCGGTTAATTTATTGCAATGTTCCCAATCCCACAGATGAATCATAAAAAAAAAAAACACGTCAAATTTATCCAGGTGAACAAGGTCTTAAATAACAAAATATAGCATTACATAAATTCGGAACATGACTCATTCACAGGATTTTCATTTCAAAATAAAAATAGAAAAATAATTGGTCGGGGCGGTGGCGGCATCAATTTCCCTTCATTCTTTCATGCCCTCTCTCTAGGGCGCTTACTCATAATTGATGTGCAGGTAATTTGTAGGGTCCGTTGGGGTCCCTGGGGGAAAGATATGGTGAGGGAGAGAGAAAAAAGAGAACATGAAGAGGTGGTTTTAATCTAAAGAGGAAAAATCGCTTAGAAGTAGCTGCACTTAGGAAAATGTTCAATACTGGGTATAATTTAATATTGTTATAAATAACAAGATATTATTATGCGCTTAAAAAAAGGTTATATCAACCACATTATTGCTATATAAGTAATACATTACTGATCCACCATAGCAGATTCCCTGCTGTAATTTTTTAAAAACAGTTTCCGTCATTTATAGATTTATGTGTTAATTTTAAATGTGACTGCGGTTAAGTCTTAAGTACAACAGGGAAATGACATGGTACATAAAAATCATATTATTCAGATTTTTTTTTACTCTTATATAAAAAAAAATATATAAATAAAAAGCTGGTTGCAACCCAAATGCTGGGTTAAGTTTTTAATTACATTTTGACCCAGCTTTAACCAAATGGTAAAAAAAAAAAACAGCGATTTTTAGAGGGCGACATGGTGGCGCAGTAGTTGCTGGTTCGAGCCTCGGCTGGGTCAGTTGGCATTTTTGTATGGAGTTTGCATGTTCTCCCCGTGTTCGTGTGGGTTTCCTCCGGGTGCTCCGGTTTCCCCCACAGTCCAAAGATATGCTAAATTGTAAGCTAAATTGTCCGTAGTGTATGTGTGTGAATGGATGGATGTTTCGCAGAGATGGGTTGCGGCTGGAAGGGCATCCGCTGCGTAAAACAAATGCTGGATAAGTTGGCGGTTCATTCCGCTGTGACGACCCCGGGTTAATAAAGGGACTAAGCCGACAAGAAAATGAATGAATGCTATTTTTAGAGTGTAGTAACATTCATCTCTAAGCTGCACATCTATTAAATTGGAAATATGACAAAATCCCACATAGAGATCTGATATATGGCCCTATATGCAAATAACAAATGACATACAAGTTCATATTTGGATTTCACACACTGTATATAAAACATGTCATATAGGCAACATATACAGTAAGGGGAAAAATTATTTGAACCCCAGCTGATTTTGTAGGTTTGTCCACTATCAAAGAAATGATCAGTCTATAATTTCAATGGTAGGTTTATTTGAACAGTGAGAGACACAAAAATAACAAACAAACAAACAAACAAAAAAAAATCCAGAAAAATGTGTTTCAAAAAAAGTTAGAAATAAGGTCAAGAATCTTGGTGTGACTCTGGAGTCAGATCTCAGTTTCAACAGTCATGTCAAAGCAGTCAGTAAATCAGCATACTATCATCTCAAAAACATTGCAAGAATTAGATGCTTTGTTTCCAGTGAAGACTTAGAGAAACTTGTTCATGCTTTTATCAGCAGCAGGGTGGATTACTGTAATGGACTCCTCACTGGCCTTCCCAAAAAGACAGTCAGACAGTTGCAGCTCATCCAGAACGCTGCGGTTAGGATACTGACCAGAACCAGGAAATCAGAGCACATCACACCTGTCCTCAGGTCTTTACACTGGCTCCCAGTTACATTCAGAATAGATTTTGAAGTATTACTACTGGTGTATAAATCACTAAATGGCCTAGGAGCTCAATACATTACAGATATGCTCACTAAATACAAACCTAACAGATCACTCAGATCATTAGGATCACATAAACTAGAAATTCCAAGAGTTCAGTCAAAGCAGGGTGAATCTGCTTTCAGCTATTACGCCCCTCGCTGCTGGAATCAGCTTCCAGAAATGATCAGATGTGCTCCAACATTAGGCACATTCACATCAAGACTGAAAACACATCTGTTTAGCTGTGCCTTTACTGAATGAGCACTGTGCTACGTCCGACAGATCACACCATTATGTCTTTCTTTTCTTCATTCTTTTATAACTTGTTTTAACTCATTTTAATCTGTTTTTATGTTTTTTATTATTTGTTTTTATTTTCTTATATTTCAATTTTATTTCTGTTTATGTAAAGCACTTTGAATTGCCACTGTGTATGAAATGTGCTATAGAAATAACTTGCCTTGCCTAGAAATTCATTTGCATTTGCATGGATGTGCAGCTGGCAAATCTGCAGCAACTGGGTGAGGCTATCATGTCAATATGGACCAAAATCCCAGGAATATTTCCAGTACCTTGTTGAATCTATGCCATGAAGGACTAAGGCAGTTCTGAAGGCACAAGGTGGTCCAACCCGGTACTGTTAAGGTGTACCTAATAAAGTGGCCGGTGAGTCTATATATGAAGTATTGTTATATATAATATATTTGAACACACATACACGCATACATACCTACATATATATATTTGTAATTGTAATTACAATAGTTGAAATAAAACATGCAGGGAATGTTTTTTGAAGTATTTTGAAATGCTTGTTGCATTTATGGCATTTTTATATGTAAAATGTAAACAGGAATTTGTCTTATATATAATTTGCATATATTTCACATGTCAGATTACACTAATCTAATTTATTTATATAGGAATACAATAGTAAAGCAGTCCAGTGGAATAGAAAAACAAAATCGGTTTGGCCACATCAGAAGGAAAAACAGAAAACTCTGTTGCTGTATCAGAATGTTATTGAATAGTGATTCATACACAGATAGTCTCACTGGGAGACACAATGTGGGTTTCATTAGCAAAGTACAAGGTGTCCAGTACTATTGCAGCGTTCAATCATGTGAGTTTACTCAGCGCTGACATTCACTTCCTCTTTATGTTTCCCATATCAGTCAATGCAGGACACTAATTCACATACCCACCCTGACGTTCACACTGTCTGAAAGCCAGACCTCAACCTTTCCCTGGCCTGTAATCACCAAAACACACACACACTCACACACTGGCAGAGTAATTGACTTGGGGGCGTATAGACAGAGGCCAGCCATCAGCAGAGATGGGTCCGCAAATATGCCGTAACCCTGAGGTCAGAAATGCTTCATTTTAGAAATTAATTTTCCCACCAGCAATTAGTTTGTTTCTTTTCAGATTATTATTATTTTTTAAAGCCTGAAATGATTCAGCACAAAAATTATGCATTTGCCACCACCAATCAGTTACTCAGAGAGTTCTGAAGGGCTGTAGTTGACTTTAAGCTAAATGAAGGTTTGATTATGCTCAATGGAGAAGCCCGTCAGGCTTTATTTTCAGGCTCGCATCATGTCTGATTATGATTGCGCTTTATATGAATGACTAGTTGCTAAAAGTTGAGACTTTTAAGGGGCTAATTATAATATGAAAAGAAGAAAGGCAGCCTGCTTTTAAATCTAATTCAGTTTCATTATGACTGACAAAAAAGTTATCTCTTTAGCGGGAGAGCTCATCAGTCAAACAAGCAAATTTGCATGATAAAATGATGAGGGTGAAAAAAAGGTCATTTTAGTGCCATTTTGATAGTTCAATATTCATTATTTGTTGTAAATAAGAATTTGACAAGTTTATTGGAGTTAACTCTTTATCAGGCAAAGAACGCTGTATGTTAACTTGTCTAACGTTGAATTCAATGTAATTATTTTTTTCAAGTCATAAAAGCTCATATGTCTTGTAATAACCCTCAGTAACACTCTAGGGTTTTCCCAATGAGTATATCAATTAGTGCCCTAATTGTAATAGCTAATTGAGTTAACACTGTATTTTAAAGGGTTAAAATAATTTATAGTAAATGAGTTAATGGAGAAAATAAGTTACAAATACTCATCAATTAGCATTTTGCTCTAATATCAATCAGGCAGTGAGTTCTTGGCCTGCATCATGTTCGTCATTAATCAACTGTGCATAATGCAGGTCTGGGGCAGGCACCAAGCACAGCTTGAACCATTTTGTTGAGACTGTCCTGAAGTTTTCTGAAATAATGTGCAATGTACTGTAATATCAGGCCTTTTCAGCACTTCCCAGAGTACTTTATTGTCCAGGTGAATTTCATACTGCCTCTATAACAGGGGTGTCCAAACTGCACGTACTGCATATTTTCGTTTGAACCCCCAATTAAACACACCTGAACCTAGCATGGGACAATAACCGTTTACCGCCAAAATTTACTGCTATACCGTTCCTAAGGTATGTGTACCATTTTTTTTAATTAAATTTATTATTATTTTGTATTTTATTTTTTTAGCTGTAACTTGGAAAGACGTCTGTGTTTTTGAAACAAATGAAGACAGCAGACAATGATTCACTTGAATTATTTAGCCTGACATGTTTACTGCCCCAAAATACTTTAAATGTTTCTCAAAATAAAATATTGTGTTCATGGGGGGGAAAAGATTATGTTTTTTACTCAGACATTTAAAAAGAAGATATTTTAGAGCAGCAAACACAATACCGTCATACCGTGAAACCTTGATATTTTTATCCAAGGTTATCAAACCGTCAGAATCTTATACCGGCCCATGCCTACCTGAACCAGCTAATCAAGCCCTTACTAGGTATACTAGAAACTTCCAGGTAGTTGTAGCTAGACTATGCTGGACACCGGCCCTCCAGGATGGAGTTTAGACGACCCTGCTCTATAATATTCAAGTCTGGACTCTGTGGAGGCCATTCCATGGCAGATAGTGTTTCATCAGATGTTTTTACTGCATTAGTGGTGTTTTGGGATCATTAGCATGCTGATACAACTAAAATACAACTATTACTGTTAAGGCATAAACCCGTCTGTACTTTTCAGCATTAATAAGTTCCTTCAATCCAACATATTGCCAACACCTCTGGCAGAAATGCGGCTCAAACCAAGACAAACAGCCTCCAATATACTCCACTGCAGGCTGCAAACGCTTATTCTTCCTTCTCTCTCATACACTTTTCATACACTTTCTTTCACATCTTAAATAATTTGACCAAAAAAATTACACACACAGATATACATGTATGTAGATATACACACATTTGCCATCCATTATGGATTCAGCGTGGCCCTCTTAATTTTTTGAGTTGAGCACCTGTTTATTTGCCATGTACCTGACGAGGGCTATCACAATGAGCGTGTGATTTTACATTAGGTGTTTTAAATAGTGAAGAGCATTTTGTTTTTGCCGCCTCTGTAGCCCACTCTGATTTTTGATGCACTGTCGGATGCATTAGTACCTTTATGCTTTCCGAACCCCCCCAACCGCCCGTTCCTGCCAAACAAGAGCCATTTTGTCAATTACGTTCTTCCAGAGTCACTTTAGCTAAATCCACACTTCACAGCTAATTAAGAAGAGCACTGTGCTGTCGCGTGCCCCGTGCGTGGTAAGAGAGTCACATTTTGCATGCCAATGTGTATCGCAAAATTCTTCCTCTTGTTTTTCTGTACAAACATCTAAATATTCATTAAACCAGATGGGTTTACTTAAAGGGATAGTTGCAAAAATCCAAAAAATCCTCCAAAAATGAAAGTTTACTTATGATTTACTCACCCTCAAGGGTTTTTTTTTCTTTTAAACACAAAATGAGATTTTCTGCGGAATGTTGGAAACTTTGACATCCATAGTACTTTTGTTTTCCTATTAAAGATGTCAAGGGCTACCATTTTTTTAAAATTATTGTTTTATTATTTAAAAAACAAAACAAACAGAACAACAGTGGTACTGGTATCTCGTAACAATATGTACAGCAGTTTTGGTACATTCATAGTGACATTCAAAGACATAGTTATTGAGTATTTTCAAGAAAAGACCAGAAGGAGGACCAAATGCGCCAGAACACCTCAGATCTTTGATGTAGATCATAAGTAGAGCCAGACGGAATCTGCGGACATTTTTTGCCATTTCTGCGCAAAATTTTGTTCAAAATCTGCAGATTTATGCGGAATGATTTTGGGAGTATCGTAGCTAAAATCTTAATATATGAAATAAAAAGTAACACCTTTTGAACTATCATTTAATGCTTACAGTGTGAATCCAATTAGATCAACTTTATTTAGTAAACAAAGCAAGTATCTCATATAAAATCTCTACTAAAAGACAGAAAATATGACTTTACAAACAGTTTTGTAAATAAATGATATGAACATTTCCCTTTTAGTCAATATTATTACTGAAATTAATTTAAAAACGGAATAAATATACATTTACACACATTTACACCAGTAAATAAACAGAATCAACGATGGGCTAAAAATCTGCGGAAATCTGTGGAATTCTGCGCGTGCAGATTCCGTGTGGGACTAATCATAAGTCAATTTTTCCAGTGGTAGGAGTCTGGTTGCCTGACTCAGCCACATATTGACTGAAGGTATCTGTGCTGTCGACCAGAGTAACAATATAAATTTTTGGGCCAAATATATACAAAAATTTAATATACATTCTTTGTCATGATCAAGACACAGTTCCGATGTACAATTCAGAAGATATACCTTTGCAGACACATCAAAAGTCTTCCCAATTATTTTTTGAATCATTTTGTGGATCTCTTTCCAGTACGTTTTGATTTTATCACAGTCCCAAAATACATGCATCACTGTGCCAATGTCTAACGTACATTTAAAACACAGCTGGGAACAATTGGGAAATATTTTATGAAGGCGAACTGGGGTTAGATAAATCCTGTGAATACATTCATAATTTTGCTCAAGAACCGAAACTGAAGTACTTTTGGGATAGATATTTGAGCAGATAGATAGCCACTCCTCATCACTAAAACTAGACCTCAAATCCTTTTCCCATATTACCAGGGCTACCATTTTTAAACATTATTCAAAATATTTTTGTTTGTAGGGCGCCACGGTGGCCGAGTGGTTAGCACGTTCGCCTCACAGCAAGAAGGTCGCTGGTTCGATCCCCGGCTGGGCCAGTTGGCATTTCTGTGTGGAGTTTGCATGTTCTCCCTGTGGTTGCGTGGGTTTCCTCCGGGTGCTCCGGTTTCCCCCACAGTCCAAAGACATGCGGTACAGGTGAATTTGGTAAGCTAAATTGTCCGTAGTGTATGTGTGTGAATGAGAATGTATGGATGTTTCCCAGAGATGGGTTGTGGCTGGAAGGGCATCCGCTGCGTAAAACAAATGCTGGATAAGTTGGCGGTTCATTCCGCTGTGGCGACCCCGGATTGATAAAGGGACTAAGCCGAAAAGAAAATGAATGAATGAATTTTTGTTTGTTTTTGTGTAGAAAAATATTAACTTAAAGAAATTTTCATATTTGGGTGAACTATTCCTTCAAGATTTGTTTAATTGTGTGGTGCCAAATATACTAAAATAGACACAAACTAATGCTATAAACAATGGAAGTCATTTGTAAAAAGATCGAGAATCTCCAGTTAAGAATCATGTTTATGTTAAAAGTAACTTCATCTGTTTGCCTGACTTAAAAAAACAAATCTTTCCAATGACATGTGTTACTAACAGCCGTGCCGCTCTATAGACCACTTTACTCACACTTGAGTCAAGGTTTAGTCATCTACATGGTGTCATTAGGTGGTGATCGTGACGCAGACGCTCCCCGGATGTCCTATTGGTTGATAGTTTTCATCTGCTGGTCCTTTTAGCTTGTTAGCGCTGACGCATTCGAGAGTATCTGGAGCTGCACAGCCCTCCGCCCTCCAGAATCATTTCCTTTTGTCTTTATCTTCTGACAGCGCTCGTACATTGTGCGGCTAATCGCATGAGCTAATATCAAACTGCTACGCACAGCTTCCCGAAACAATATTAGTTAATCAGTCCTTTATCGCCCACAGCACTGGAGTTGCAGCTATTGCACGCTGTACGGTCTCATTCAGATGAAGACAAAGGGGGTGGGGAAATATTGCTAAATAAGCAGGATTTTATTAAAATTGACACTTTTGTTTGCGACATAAGCGCTAACTTAGGTGGAATTATGTTTTAGGAAATGCATTAACAGCCACAAGTTTGTTGAAAAGCATGTTATTCAGCAAAATTTGACATTTGATTTTAAAATAATATTAGGCCCGTCACAATAATCAATCGACGTATCACACAGCACATGGAAATGACCTCAATCCTTTTTGGTGATGCAATCAATATTGGCCATACATAAAAATACTTTCTAGCAACATATTTGCTGATTGTGCAACTATTGGAGGTGTCAGTATTTGTCATGGTATTTACTATAAATCACTATAGTATATTTTCATGTGGGTGTCTGACAACTGAAAATAGATCTGGTCTAATCTTTATAGCCCCTTTAAACACATATTGTCACTTATTGTCACACAGAATCTTTTATATTTTATGAAAATTAAAAAGGCAGTTATGTTAATTATTAGACTCCGTTTTGTTATATAGCCTGCATGTGACAGCCAAGGCTCTCTTTTACGAAGTCTGAATGAAATCGTCCTCTTCAGCGTTTTTCAAAACTCTGTTTCCACGGTCGAAAAGGAGGCTTTCATTTTTTTATTTCTGAATGAGGGGGGAATCTATCTCAGTCTAATTATTTTTTGTAATGTTTACCCTACACACTGTGAAATAGTCTAATCCAATTCAATCTTTTATTTGAGGATTTTAGTGAATTGTTTTTATTCCGGGATAAATAACATTTTAGAATTGCATATCAAGCTGTCGGGATCTCCTCATGGTTTGAAAATGGTGGTTATCTTAAAAAGAACAACACATATCACCGCTCAGTAGTTGCTTTTAGATGTAATTTAGGCCTGTATTCAGCTGACAGCAGCGCACAGCCGCGATACTGAGAGAAAAAGTAAATAATATATTCATTAATAAACGACTCAGGCACGCATAGAACCGCAAGTGACAAAAACAGAAATGAATGAAAATAATATAGCCCACTGTGCAGCTTTCTTTTAAATATAGCAGGCCTATACAATAGCAGACAGACTGTTTTGATGAGCTGTTTTATTTTTTTATACCTCAGATGTATTTTAATAAAATTTTGATGAGCTATAATTTTTGACTGCCTTTTCCTTTTTTATGTTGTTATGCCACATTATTTCACACACTAATGCAAGGGGACTGAAATTGAAATAAAAACATAAAAGTTACTGAGCCATTAACAGTTTAAGAAGTTAAAAAACTAATATAATTGGATATAAGGAGAACAGTGCCGTTTTGAAAACTGAACTGAAACTAAATTATAAAAAATAAACTTGCAGGACTTAGGCTTAGGCTTGCAGGACTTTTCTCCACATTTCACTGGTAATGTCTTTAAGTAAATTAACATTTAGGCCTATTTAATTATTCAATTAATATTTATGGACAATAATTGAGACATGCAATTAGATAGTAAAATACAACGAAAATGTAAATGAAAACGTGAATGAAAAAGCTTACTGGGTAACTGTCTTAGTCACTTTAAAATATCAAACACTGTACATCTCTCTATTTCAAGGCTAAAACACTGCTTTATATATTTATTTAGGCCTATTTGTATGTATGTTTGTAATGGTAATGTCCATATTTAAGTAGTACCTACTGTATTACAGCCTTTGTTACTTTTTACCTTGCTCTTTTTAGCTAACATTCATTATTATTTTTTTATTTGTGTTTTCACATTCTGGCTCCAATGGCTAATTATTAAACCGTTAAAGTGACTATAAATAAATAACATATTCTTAAGAATAAAATATAATGTGTTCTTTGGAAGAGTGTACTCGCATTATGATGATATTACATTGTTATTCTGGCATTATATAATGTGTGGCATAAAATAGTCTTAATGTTTTTGTCTTTTATGCATTTTTAAACACATGCTGAGTAAATTCAGTAATTCAATATGTTATGATAATGAGCATGCAACATTGATAAACTTTAAACCTTTAGACTGCTTTATAAAAACATTCTGATTGTATTTGCAGTATTTTTCATCTAAGCACTAGGCATGGGACGGTAACCGTTTTCAAGGTATACCGTGGTATGGAATAGTCAAGGTTATCATTCCACCAAAATTTTCTGCTATACTGTTCCTAAGGTAATGCGGATGCCATTCCAGCCACAACCCAGTACTGGTAAACACCCATTCACACACACACACACTTAAACATTATGACTAATTTAGCTTATTCAATTTATCTATAGCGCATGTGATTGGGAAACCAGAGCACCCAGAGGAAACCCACTTTAACACAGGGAGAACATGCAAACTTCACACAGAAATGCCAACTGGTCCAGTCGGGACTCAAACCAGCGACCTTCTTGCTGTGCTGCCTATTATTTAACTTTTAGCTTGCTTTAGAAGTAGATTCAGTTTGTATTTGCAGTGTTTTTAATCCAAGAACCAAATAATTAAAGACATATAATTGATATGTTAATCTGGCCAACCATCTGCAGAAAACTTTGTGGGAATGTTTTTAATATAATTATTATTATTATTTTAACCTTTTATTAGACAGGATAGTGTATATACAATAAAAGTATGGGTAACACAGACAGGGGTAGGATCGGCAAAGGACTAAAGCTGGGACTCGAACTGTGGTAGGTGTACGACTAGCGGTACACAGGCTTCCTTCTAGTGGTACGCAGAGGAATGGATGAATAATTAAAGTAAAAAAATGAACACACTTTTAACCCTTTGACGCGTACGATATAACACCGATGTGATCAGTAAATTGATTGTAATAGGTTAAACCTTTATTTTATTAAATATTTTTCAATGTTTGTTATGTATTCTGTCATTTGAAGCACATTTCCTCCCCATATTTGTAAGGGTTGTTATCTCGCATTTTTATATCCCAATGTTGACAGGTATAGTTTAATCACTTGCTTTTCTGACACACAAACCCTACTTTAACGCGCAGCAAGCAGATCTCATATCTAATTTAAGTATTTAAATCCAATTAATATATTTAAAATACAAGTTAATGTTCAGATTTTAAAGACATTCAAATAAGTCATTTATACATAGTGAAGTTTCACAAACTAATTTCGAGAGGAACACGTGATACTATTGACCGCAGCTGGTCTCCCATTTACAATCACCAGCCTGCCAATCAGATTAAACCAATCCCACTATAGGTATCCCAGCATACATCACTCCCTTATCTTCATTTTCCGAAGAAACCCCCCATCCACCCCTTCTCCTCCTTCTATCTTTAACACGGGGGGCCCTCGAGAACTACCTGATCTCGTTCTCCCCGTTACATGCTCATTCTACCAGGCGGGAGCCCTGGGCTCAACTATCTCCAAGCTCAGGGTTCTCTCCGGGGACAGCATACCAAACCTGCTAACAGTTGTCAAACAGTATCTAAGTGTGAACTCTTAAACTTCAAAACAAATAGTTCATATATGAATATGTTAACATGTAGCCTATATTTATGAGGTCCAAGGAACTTGATGAAAAAGCTACTTTATGATAATACTAATCAGTTTTCTTTAGACTTTTTAAGAACAGAGTGAATTTTTTTTTATTCACTTTAAAAGCACATTTTTAATTTAAACGTTGAGGTTTAATGTTCTAAATATTCAGAATGTTAAAAGTGGCTGACAATAATAAATATTCATAACAAAAAGAATTAATCTGCCACGTTTTTGAACCTTGCAGAGCTGTAGCTGATTAATTATGCCTACTATGCTACTGTATTTCAATGCCGGTCATTATAGTGGTACTTGGAGAGAATTTTTTTTTCTGAGGTGGTGCTTGGTGAAAAAAGTTTGAGAACCATTGTACTAGGCTATCGATGCCAAAACTCTTTTTCTAAACTCGAAACAAGCAGAGTATTGACACTCATCGAGAAAACTAATTTACTCTGACCTAATTATTCAGTATTTGTTTAATAATCTACTTAATACAGTAGTCCTATTCTCTTCCCATCCTGCATGAAAAATGGCTTGTTTCTGTTCAATTACACTTTGTTGTTAGCTGTACCTGTGCTTCTCCAGCACTGAATGGCTCCAGGAATGGACATTGTGTTGTGTTCATGTATTACTGAATGGTGAACAGGTCTCCTGACCTCTATTACAGTCCTTCAGTTTCTTTGTACTTTTTCCCGCCTGCTGGCCATTAAACTGTCTGCTGTTTCCCTCCATGCAGGTTTACCTCTCTAATACAGCGTGCTGGACAGGCACGGCCTCGTTTCATGACCAAGTATTAATTTATTTACAACAATTATTTATTTAGAGCCACTGAAACATGTCGGTCCTACTCTCCGCATTGAAAAGGCTTCACAAAGAGCATTGTGTAAGTTAAACTGTGGTTAAACACGGGACTGAATTAAACATATTAGCTCCAGGCTCGCGTGGATAAACAGTGGTATAAATAATTCAAGAGTTATGAGAGCAACAAGCTTATAGCTGTACTTTTGATCGGTTTGTTTTATTAATATTTAAATTCTTTTTATTATTTTGTGCCATAGAAGTATGTACCCGCACATCATATTTGAAAAGGTTTGCAACAATATATTACTCACTTTTTATAGGTAGAAGTATATGGTATTTATATGGTATATATATATGTGATGGTGTATATATATATGATGTTTTTGAATTTGGATGAGGTGGCAACAGAAAGGTGAATAAACATAATAATAAGGAAAGATGTGTAATTGAATATGATTAATTATTCATTAGCTCATACTTTTTCAAAAGAACCAAGGCACCAGTTTGTTATTTAATAAAACATTTCATAAATGTTTAAATATCAAGCGCAGTCCAGTATAAACATTAATTGGTATGAAATTATTGGTTGTAAATAATTAAAATTGGACCGCCAATGTATTTATTTACATTTGTAATTTATTTTGTTTGGGTGGTTCAGTGGTTATCACTGTCATCTCACAGCAAGAAGGTCACTGGTTCCAGTCCTGATTGGGCCAGTTGACATTTCTGTGTGGAGTTTGCATGTTCTCCCCTTGTTTATTCTGCATTGCATGGCGACCCCTTGTAAATAAGGGACTGAGCTGAAGGAAAATGAATCACTGAATGCATTTTGTTCCTTTCAAAAGTACTTACTTTTTTAAAACAACCATGAAAATGGACCAAACTGTGATATCATTTTTATGAGTAATTATTATATTTAAAAATATAACTTTTAAAAATTGAAAGGGACGTGTGTGCACGTATTCAATTCCCCAAAGTGCTTACTTGTTTTTAAATGAACATTTCATAACTCTTGAATTGATTATGAAGGCCAGTTTTTTATATAAAGCTATTTTATGAATTTTCATTACATATTTGTTCATTTTATAAGTTGCAGCTGTCTATAATTTACTTGTTTATGCATTTTATGTCCCATAGTTTTATCAAAGACAGCATAATTAGAAAAAAAGGCAAGTACTCTTGTAGAAGATTATTAATTCCTTTCGCGTATAGTGTATACTTATTCAAAGCACCAATATAATAAATACATCTGCACATTTAATAAGAGAAATAAATGCATCATGATGTGAGATCAGAAAGCTCCAAAGATGTTCTTGTCTCTTTTGATGGCGCAAACGAAACATAAAACCTGTCCTTGGCTCGCATGAGCAGTTCTTTATTCAGTATAGCATTTTGCATTTATTTATTATGTAAATCCTCTGAAAGTAAATGTAATCAGCTGGAACCATTTGGCTGTGCCTTTCATTGTTTGTTTAAAAAGTAAACTCTAAAATGAAATATTGATTTCACAACACACACACACACACATACTTGTATATATGGTATATGAGGACTCTTAATTGGCTTAATGTATTTTATACAGGAAAAAAAACACTTATTATTGCCTTACCCCACCTCTACTCCTAAACCCAACCCCAATGAGTTCAATTATCCGATTTAACTTTGAATATCGGTGGCTCAGTGGTTCGCACTGTCGCCTCACAGCGAGAAGGTTGCTGGTTCGAGTTCCGGCTGGGTCAGTAGGCATTTCGGCGTCCAGCCAGGTCTCAAACCAGCGACCTTCTTGTTGTGCTATTATTTATATTACTTAAACTTTTAGCCTGCTTTAGAAGTATATTCAGTTTGTATTTGCAATGTTTTTCATCCAAGAACCAAATAATGAAAGACACATAATACATACATTACATTTCTGTGTGGAGTTTGCATGTTCTCCCCATTTTCGCGTGGGTTTCCTCTGGGTGCTCCGGTTTCCCCCACAGTTCAAAGTGCTATAAGTGATGTGTGTGTGAATGTGAGAGAGTATGCGTGTTTCCTTGTACTGGTTCATTCCGCTGTGGTGACCCCTGATAAATAAGAGGCTAAGCTGAAGGAAAATTAATGAATGAATTGACTTTGAATGTCAAGAAACTTATTAGATAGGATTAAGCATTTTGAATTATGAGGACACACGCATGTCCTTATAAACAACCTTAATAGAGTGCATCTAGGTCTTACTCGTCGTTATACATTATCATGTCTTTGTCAACCACATAAACAAGTACACACACACACAAAATCTCTCTCTCTCTCTTAAACCGTCCTGTCAACACCAAATCAGAAAGTACATAATCGTACATCGAAGCCCAAATCCATGAAATAGTCCCAGACAAAGCGTGGTGTTAAGAGATGAGCCATCAGCTGGATCCACTCACTGCTACAGATGGTGTGCTATTTATTGAGAAGTCTCCTTTACCCACAACAGGTTCTGTCTGAATATGCCAGTATTCTGTGTTAATACCCTCTGGCTGCCGTCCAGTGCACTCGTCCAATATCTTCTCCAACTGGACTTTAAGTTTGGGAGAAGTTTCTCTAATTGCGCTTTAGTTTACAGTTGAGTAAAATGCATTATATTGATTGCAAAGTTTTTTATTCCATTTTTAGCAGTAAATTGTACAATCAGAGATTACTGTAGGTAACATTAAGTGAAGTTTATTTGTAAACTAATTTCGAGAGGATCACGTGCAGTTGATTGCTCGCAGCTGGTCCCGCGTTATTCAATTTATGATTCACCAATCAGACGAGTCCTAAGCCACTTTAAATACCCTAAGCTCAGGCCCGAATTTAAGAATTCAGAGGCCCCTGGGCACAATGTCTTGTAGGCCCCCTACCTCGCCTCACCCCATAGTTGAATAAAAAAATTAAGCTAATTTTTTTAAATATAAAATTAATCTATAATGTATTGCCCACATTTTTTAAATGATATACAGTACATATATTTTTTGTGTACAGAGATTTAACTTATTTTTAAAGCATTTAAAGCACACTTTGAAAGAAAAAAATACTGATAAAACTCGCGAAAATTAATGGATTTTAATATCCTTGTTCAAGTTCACTGAAGCAGTGCTAAAACATATATTTAAGGGTATTTTTTATGTATAACTTCTAAAAACTGATAATGCATATGATTCGGATATAACACCTCTCCAATCTAGTTCTACGAATCTGAGTGTTCCATAATACACACACTTATTAATGATTCCTACTTGTCTTCCTCGTGATGAAGAGCAGGCCAAATGTGATATGTAGTGGGGAAAAAAAGAAGAACGTGCTCATTAGAAGCTGGATTTGAACCGGGTTCATGATCGATCGCATCAAAACACATTGCTATGCGTTTTACGAGCTACACCACTGACAGTGCTGTTAGTTGCGCACTCTAGTTATGTTGTCTCTGTCAATCAAACAGTGATGGGTGGGAATCACTCAGCTTATTCCAACGAGGTGCGCTATTTGCACTTAGCCAAAATAGACACTCAAAAATCAGCATTTTTTCCCCCTCGCAAGGGCCCCAGGTACTCACGGGCCCCTGGGCCTGTGCCCATAATGCCCATTGGTTAATCCGGCCCTGCCTAAGCTCCATATCACAGCCATCTTTGTTTTGAAGAATCCCCCCTTCCACCCCTACTCCTCCTTCTTTCCTAGATGGGTGGCACGGTGGCCCAGTGGTTAGCACTGTTGCCTCACAGCAAGAACATCACTGGTTCTAGTCCTTACCAAGCCAGCTGACGTTTCTGTGCGGAGTTTACACGTTCTCCCCGTGCTCACGTGGGTTTCCCCCGGGTTCCCCGGTTTCCTCCCACCGTCCAAAAACATGCAACTTAAGTTAATTGACTAATCCAAATCGGCACCATAGACATGCTCCTAGTAAGTAGTTATCTTTTCATAGAGATCACTATCCGTTCATTAGCTACCTGCAGGGGAGTTCTCGAGATCTACCTGAGCTCAAACTCTCCTCTCGCCTTGCGAACGGGAGGGAGCCCCGGGCTCGAGGATCTTATGAGCTCAGAGCTCTCTCACAGGACAGCATGCTAAACTAGCTTTATAATCAATCATCAGCTAAGTGTGAACTCTTGAAAATAGTTTGTTTAAATTAAAAAGTATAGATTTCAGAAGGCGAACTGTATAACAGGAATAACCCCAGCCACAGTACACAAACACAGTATAAAACTGAACTTCTGATGTGAAATAGGCTACATTCACCTTATTAACACGCTCGTGTGTGGCACAATAGGCTGTTTTTCTCAAAATGAAACCCTTCGCAAAGAAACTATGCAGCGTGGCAAAACACAAACTTTTCTCATTACCGTGGTGGCCGTGTATGCACTAGATTTAATGGCTTCACCAAGGGTGCAAATTTGTATCTAAACCTCATTGCTAATGCATACTGATCATGAGTTTGAAGGCCTTCGGGTTGTCAGAAAGAGCTTTTAACATCCACATGGGATTTACCAACTACTTTGGGGAAAAGAAACAAACTGAGACTTGACGTTTTCGAAGACTCATTCCCCTGAAATCTCGCATTTAAATTTAAATTTGTAAAAGTGATTTATGATTGTAGCTTGTGGCACATGCATTTGCTTATTACTGAAAATACAGGTCAGACGCTCCGGATGTTTCTTTTAAAAAGGTAATCACATCTGAAAAGAATTTTAATGAGGGTGTGTTATTTTTCATTGAACACTATTTGGAGTTTTCATAACACCTCCATCCCATTGCTAACGACACAAAAAAACTCAATTACGCGGTCAGGAATCCAGTGCAGCTTTATACCAATTTCGCGTTTTGTCCACAAAATGTCGTAAATTGATATCATCCAGGTGGTAATTTTGTTCCACGTATTGAACACACATTGCGACTCGCAGTCACAAAGGGGATCCACGTTTCTGCTGCAACCTCTGATACCCCCAATGATTTCATATGGTTTGTATCCAAGCAACCCCCGGCAACGTAATTATCATTCAAGTAGGGAAGCGTCCACTTTTATTTTTTTTACATGCACGCTCAACCATTCCCATCGTTTATAGATGCGACTGCAAACAAAGGATTTACAAACCCTGTCACATCCTCACTAAAAGCACCAAAAATAGTCGAGAACATACTCTTCTGTTTCTCTGCCTTCCGCTCGTGTTGAGCTCGAACCCGTGCAGCACGAAAAAAACCTGCCACATTTACAGCCAATTATATTTAATGGAGTCTTCGCTTGAGGCACGAGGATTAGCGCTGATAGAAACTTCCTTGTGTAATTTAGTCTGTTTTATTTGAATGCAACTAGAGCGAGAACGCCATGTCAACAGAGCGGATTGATAATATTAGTCAACTGTAATAACATTTCACGGACGGTGTACACATCCAGTTTTGTGCACAGATCATATCGTGATCTCACATCCTGGACAAACGTGGTCATCGTCGTTATTATATTTCAAGGCCTTCATTCTGTTTCCCGTTGTTTTCCTCTTCATTTCTCCAGTCCAACAGGTTGTAAAGTGTGTGCTTCAGGTCTGCAGCTCAAATATATTAGTGTCAGTATGGCTCATTTGGTTGGTGTTCATCTTTGCGTAGTATCAGGTCGTAGGCGGTCACATCCTGATTACACAGATTGGGTAAACACAGCGGCAGACGCATCACACTGTATTGGGGTTAGGATGTTCTGTACATAAAAACACAAAGACGTGTATGCTTTACCAGAAGGAGTGTGTAAGAGGGTGGAGTAAGTAACAAAAGGGCAGTTAGAGCTGCGCACTACTTCAAGGTACTGACATTATGAAAAACACGGTGTTCCCAGAATCCCAATCTATTGTTGTCGAACTCAAAGCCACCACCAGAAGCTCTCAGAGAGGCGATCCTTAATCAAGCCAAAAACACTTAGACAATCGCTGTTGCTCATAGCGCGGCCACCACAGGAGCTAATAATGGGAAAATTAATGGAGAACAATGTGGAGTGGATGATGACAGCTCTTAGTCATTCATGAAACACGCTGCTTTAAATCACTTCAAAACACGCTCTGTGTTTACACGTTAAAGGAAAAGACAGAGCTAAGCTATAAAACCCACTCTAGCACAGCCAGATTGGGAACGTAATTGTTTCTCACCGTGATGTCCGTGCAGGAACATTTGCTCTTCCATGATAACACTTCAAGTACTGAGGTTCCAGTTGAAGTTAAGGTCTGTTTTGTTTTCATCGGTGTCAGTTTCCGCAGTAAATCATACAAGTCCAGAAAAGTTTATGTTTCTGAGATGTTTTCAACCAGGGATCCAAGAAGGTCTAGAGTAGGGGTGTCAAACTTCTGCCCTGTGCAGCGTAATTAAGCACACCTGATCAAACTAACTGAGGCCCCGTGTGTTTTCGTTTTAAAACGCATAAGTTTTGCTACGGTTACGCCATCCGTCCACACTACACCGGAGTTTTCGAGCCGCGAAAACGGAGCGTTTTGGAAACGCTGGAGAGGCCGTTTTCATTCTAAAACACTGCTGCTGCGTCTCAGTGTGGATGGAGGGAAACAGAGACCTTTGAAAACAGAGGCGTGGCTGCTGAGATCCCTTACGTGATTGGGGATTTTGGGTCATTGCGTAACCTTCCCTTATTCGTCAAGCGCACATGGCTATAACGTCACCGGCAGACGACAGACCAGCCTTCACTCTAAACACTGTATTTTCGATAGCCATGGATGTTTTATATTCATTTGTTACTTTAAGTAACAACTCAACCTCGTCGTCTGTCCACAAAAAGACCTCTCTTGCTTTCTTTGCCATCGCGTTCATCGTTCAACCAGCGTTTGTTGACTAACAATAACCGAATGCCGAGCGAGACACGTGCTTCCTGTTTATACTTGAACGTGCATGCCCAGAGTGCGCCAATGGTCACGTGATTTGGTGGAGTAGTGTGGATGGAGATATGTTTAAAAACGCTGTGTGAAACGCTAGTGTGGACGCGGATTGTTTTCAAGCTAAAACGCCGTTTTAAAACTAAAACGCACTAGTGTAAATGGGGCCTGAGTACTTCAGGCTTGTTTGAAACATACAGGCGAGTGTGTTGAAGCAGGGTTGGAACTAAACTTTGCAGGGCTGCTACCCATCAGGAACTGAGTTTGACACCCCTGGTGTACAGAGCTGGTAGGTAAATAGAGAGCTAGTTTGGTCATGTGACCCACATTGCCCCTGAACATTCAGCTGTGACCCTTTTCTTTCCTTTATTATTAGTAAGTTGACCTGAAGTTGGAATACTATATAAAATAACGGCAAAATTACAGAAAAACACACTTAATGGGAAATAAGTGGAGTTTATTCATAAACAAATTTCGAGAGGATCACGTGCTTATGATTGCTAGCAGCTGACCTGCATTATCCAATGCACAACGCACCAATCAGACGATTCCTAAGTTACCATAAATACCCTTGGTTGCGTATCACAGCTATCTTCGCTTTGAAGAATCTCCCCTATTCCTCCTCCTTTCTAGATGGGTGGCACGGCGACCCAGTGCTTAGCACCTGGTTTCAGTTCTTACCCAACCAGCCTACGTTTCTATGTGGAGTTTGCAGGTTCTCCCCGTGCTCACGTGGGTTTCCCCCGGGTTCCCCGGTTTCCTCCCACCGTCCAAAAAACATGCAACTTAAGTTAATTGACTAATCTAAATAGACACCATAGACATGCTCCTAGTAAGTAGCTATCTCCTAAGAACAATCACTATGTCCTTCAGCTACTCCAGCAGGGGAGTTCTCGAGATCTTCCCGAGCTCACACTACCCTCTCGCCTTGCAACGGGAGGGAGCCTCGGGCTTGAGGATCTTATGAGCTCAGGGCTCTCTCCCGGGACAGCATGCCAAACTAGCTTTATAATCAATCATCAGCTAAGTGTGAACTCTTGAACTACCAATATAAACTAGATCTGTAAAAAAATGGGGGGAAAGGTAGTTTAATCGCAAAGGCTGTGATATGAATGCAATATAATTATATAAAAACATATATTTAGGCCTGTCATGATATCTATTTTTGTTGTACGATATATTGCACCAAAATATATTGCAATAAACGATATTATTGTCATTTTAAGACCATTTTAGGCCACTCATTATATAATGCCAGAATGATAATATCATATCATCATAACGCTAGGACACTCTTCCAAAGAACACATCATATTTTATTCCAAAGAGTATTTAATTGAATCAGAGTCATTTTAACAATTTAATAACTAGGCATTGGAATCAGAACGTGAAAACGCATATCCAAAACAAATAATAAATGTTAACAAAAAAATGCAGGGTAAAAAGTAACAGAGGTTGCAATATCTACTACCAGATCTATTTTCAGTTGTCAGGCTCACAACATCCAAATATATAGTTTAATCGTTTAAGGTAAATACTATAGTGTTATAAAAAATACTATAGACACCTCAGATGGAGATAGAGAGGTTGAGCAATCGGCTAAAATGTTGCAAGAATTGTTTTTTACGTATGGGCGATATACAGTATATTGCATCACCAAAAATTATTGAGATCATGTCCATGTATTGTGCGATAAGTCGATATTTTGAATATTGTGACAGGCCTACATATATTTATACATCATCCGAGAGCAAATACATGACTGTCCTGTTTATACGTGTGACAGGTTTACTAGTAGAAAGTGAGAACACCTTTGTCCAAACCAGCCGTGAACAAACAGGAGAGATGACTGTGTCTCCCGAGTCAGAGGGATTGAATAAACTTTGAATTTATTTGCAGATGACTGAGTTTAGATAAAGGCTATATCCACTTTGTTTCAGAATAAGTTGGCACACATACATTAAAACTCATTAAAAGCACATAACAGTGGATTCACAGCTTATCTGATAAACTCTATAAACTCCTTCATGAGCAGATGCTCGTGTGGACTCATAGACTATAAACCAAGCATAAAAGTACCCGATTGACCGAGAGCTGTGTATTAGTCAGACACGCAAAGAGAAAATGAGAGAATCTCACTTACACTGAGAATTTATATACTACATGTTAAAAATCATATTCATTGTTGCTGGTTTCTTTTGTATTAAGGAGGAATAACAGCAATCCGAAGGCCTGCTCTCGCATCATTTTGGCATTTCAATTAAACACAGACAATGTTATTATTCAGATAATTTTTTTGTCACATTTTCAGTGCTCTTATTTATAATGATCTGCACTGTGCCGTTTTTGTTGCAGGAAAACAATGTTCGAATTATGAGACTGAACTAGGAGAATGTACTTTTCCCAGGTACTTGAACCAAATCTGATCGAAACAACAGAAAAAAATGGAGTCTGAATGGAGCATACACTAACCTACGTATTATTCAGTCTCAAGATGGTGCCAACATTCAAAGACAAGCATATAAATATGGATGTGAACATATTCACTGACGATAAGTGAAGTTTGTTTACAAGCTAATTTCGAGAGGATCACGTGCTTATGATTTACCACGGCTGGCTGCACATTATCTAATCACGATCTCCCAATCACATGATTCCCCTTCTACTATAAATAACCACAGTTCCAGTCCACAGTTATCTTCGTATGGAAGAAAACCCTCCTTTCCTCCCCCTTCTCCTCCTTTTCTTAGATCGGGCGGCACGGCGGCTCAGTGGCTAGCACTGCCGCCCCACAGCAAGAACACCGCCAGCCCTGGTCCTTGTGCTGAGTTTGTATGTTCTCCCCGTGTCCGCGTGGGTTTCCCCCGGGTCCTCCGGTTTCCTCCCACCATCCAAACATATACATAATTCATTACAGATTAAACAATTCAGGCTCCGGTCTAACTCCCTTCCTCCTTGGATGGTTCCCTTAGCTGCTGCAGAGGGGGAGTTTGAGAGCTACCTAAGCTCAAGCTCCCCTCTCGCTCTACGAATGGGAGGGAGCCCTGGGCTCGAGGATCCCTTGAGTTCAGGGCTCTCTCCCGGGACAGCATGCCAAACAAGCTTATATTAAATCATCAGCTAAGTGTGAACTCTTGAAAGATGATTTAAAGAACCAAGATGAACCTTTGTTATTAATTTCAGTGGTGGTTTTATTGGAATAACATACCTTGGAATGTAGAATTTGACCAATCAGTATCAAATATTCTAGAGAGCCATGTAATAATGTGAACTGATACTCTCAGAAATGTCACATAGTCATTTTAAATCCTTAGCATTGGTAGATAATTAAAATATTTATTTATTTATAATTATTTTAAAACCATTTGTCTTCGTAAACTTGGCTGTATTCACAAATGCATACAATTACCACTAGGGCTGTGCAATTAATCGCAATCGGAAAAAAACCCCGCAATTAAGCACATGCAGTTTCTAAATCGAAAAGGCTGCAATTTTATTTATCAATTATTATCTATTAATTTAGATTTTTGTTGACGTTCTTGTGCGCATGATTTTAATATGTTAACCAATCAGAGCTGAAGCAACACACCGGGCAATTACAGCTAAGCTAAGTGGGATAAAGATGTTAACCAATCAGAGCTCACTCCGCACATGACGAAGTTGAGCGGGACAATCGAATAGGTGGTTTTCATTCGCGCTAGTTTTTAATTTATCGTTCTGACTGGAATTGAGGTTAGTTCATCTTTATTTCTTCATGTTGGCCGCTTTTAATACAATTTATTACAGTTTTGTTAAACAAGCAGTTAGTACTACTGTGTACAGTATGTGTTTAACTAGAGCTGAGGTTAGTTCATCTTCATTTATTTTATGTTGTCTGTTTTAAAAACAATTTTACTACAGTTTTATTGATTACACTTAATACTGTGTTATTTTATTGTGAAATGTTTTGTTCTGCACTTCTTGTGCACTGAATACATTTAGAATATGTGTATGTAGCGCATTTGAAAAAACAAAAACAGTTGCCAAATCGCAAATAAAATTGCAATCGCAATATTTATTCCAAAAACACAATATGATTATTTTGTCCATATTGCACAGCCCTAATTACCACACAACTCTGCTGTTTGTCAAGAGTTATTGGTAATTGAATCAAAAGATTTTCCATCTAAAATGCAATATGTGCTACTCGTCAGCACTATATTTTTCAGCAGGGATCCAATTTGGAAGGCAGTAGGTAATAAAAAATGACCTCACATCTCCATACGAACAATTACCATCTGAATAGGCCTTTACTGTAGCATCCTGTGGATGGTCCTCTTAACTCATATTCTCTAAACAGACGTTGAGAGCATCTATCTTACTGACACAAAAATCCAACAAGTGTAGCCCATCGTCTAAGGATGAATTATCAACCAGGTCAAAAGGGACAGTCCGTTGGGACTTCTGACAGCATTACACCCGGAAACAAGCCACTTGTATATGTAAAATTTATGTAGATAGATGGGACAGGACTTGAATGTGTGCCAGAACCTAGTGAGCCGAATGCTTAAACAGCATTTTAAGCCATCACAGATGGGTCTCCTGGTGTGAAGGCTCCTAGACAAACAATACACTTAGAAAACAGCATACATCCTCTGCAGAGGAGACAGTACTAGAATGCTGAATAAAATATGCCAAATCCATTTTGTTCGAATAAGGCTACTTCCATAGAATGACTGAATTCAAAGTAATCACAAAACAGTCACATGACCTACAACTTTCAGCGATATTTTGAATCATGCATTACACTTTTGATATCCTGTGAGTTCACATGAGAAGATTTGTGAATGACAGTAAATAGCTGCACAATCCAAGGACATCCGATTAGTTGAGGACTGATGGTTGGTCAATACATGTCTAATAATATAGCCGCATTTCACAGTTAGTCAGATAAATACTTGCGTTTCATGCTAGTATATAATCATAGTCAAGTCTCAAGACATGGATAACAAATAGGAGCTAAGCTATAAAGCGCATCGGTTAAAATTAAGAGAATTATTGGTAAGCCGCTATCAGTCATATATGGCAGCACTGTCCCATGGATCACTTCTCTCAAGCCACAACCAACACAGGCTCATTGTGAAATCGTAGTCCCGAGTACGTTTCTGGAGACCGCACATTACGTGGTCAGAGGTACGTATAGCTGTGTTTAGTTTTTTTTTAACGAACGCTATGGGGCAGTGTGACAGCGTTTCTTCTCGCGCTGCCGACCAGCCGACCGCCTCGTGTGGAACGACTTTACCGCTGCAACCAGTTTGTCCCGTTAGCTCGCCGTGTTCGTCGGCGGACTCGAGACACAGAGAGGAGTTGACTACCACAATGACGCTGGGGTTCGAGTCCGGCGAGGAGCGGTTCCAGAAAGCAGGTAAGACAAACACAGAATCCATATAACGAAGTAAACAACAGAGTGAGAATGCGGTGAAGTCAGAAAATGTGGTAAGAATGAGACGAGGGGGTTTTGTTTTGTTCTGGATTGCTTTTTTGAAAGCTGTTGGTTGGGTTTAGGGAAGTGTATGGGTCGATCGGTAAGATTTTGTTTGGGTTTAGGGAAGGGGGAGGATGGTTCAGTCCAATTGGATGGTCAGTCAGTCGTTCAGTCAGCCAAAAACGGTCAGCCGACAGCGGCCTCTGCTGGGTTTATGCGAGAACGGCAGGCGTGAACGGCACTCGCGAGAGACATTTGAGATCTAAATAAAGCGTCCGCAGCGGCCTTTTGTGGACTTGCCAAAGCAAAAAGTGCAAAAAGACGTACCTCACGGGACGTATTCCGCGGCCTCCAGAAACGTACTTGGGACTACGTTCTCAGAATGAGCCTGGGTTGGCCACAACTGTCTGGAGACCTTTTCCACAACCTCCATAGGAGACTTGATGGCTTTTTTCTTTGTAGCCCCAGTAATTAGGTATTTCATTATGACTGGTTGCAAAAGATCTTTACCCAAGTTCAAGGGGCAAGCAGTGTGCCTTCTACCCCTCATTTCTTCAATCCATTGATTACATCTCAATCCTGGATTATTCTCCACTTTTAATTGCTTCTTTCAGGGAACCACAGTCTTTTAGGAGCACCTACATCAAAGTGACTGGCGTTACCACAATGCCTGCAGTTGCTACAATGTGGAAACTTGAGTCGCCTCCTTAGATTGGCTTCCAACCTGAAGCTACTGCAAGGTAAACAGCCCAAATTCAAGCTTGACCCATGGATGTGTTCGCTCACCAGCCCTGACAAAGGTGATGTTCCTCCGGTGACGTCTGTGCTTGTTGATAGCCATAGATTTAGAAAAAAGCCCTCTCTCAGGAATCAAGGTAACTCATCTGAGGGCTGATGAATCATTCTTGAATGAATCATGAAACGTCCCCAAATGTGGTGATTTTGCTGGAGTATGAAGGACATCATAGATCACTTGGCCCAAGAACTTAATCCTCTAGGTTTAGGGTGTCAAACTGCAGAGTTTAGTTCCAACCCTGTTTTATCAGGTTGTTCCTAGAAGGGATAAAGCTCTGGTCACAAGTTAAAGAGAATTATTTATAGTATTTAATAAATTACCGTTTACATTTATGCATTTAGCAGACACTTTTATCCAAAGCAACTTACACCTGTGAACAAACACCCGAAGCAGTGGGCCGCCTGGGGAACAGTTGGTTTGGTGCATTGTTCAAGGGAATCACCTCAGCTGTGGAATTGATGTGGATACTTATTCTCTCCACCAACAATCCCTGCTGGTACCAGGACTCAAGCTTGCAACCTTTGGATTCCAAATTCAACTCTAACCATTAGACCAATGCTGTGCCCTGCCCCAATTATGTTGTGTTTAATCATCTACCCCTGCCACAACTCTAAACCTATCCCATAAACCAGTGGTTCTCAAGCTTTTTTTCTCCTAGTACCACCTCAGAAAAAAATAGTCTCTCCAAGTACCACCATAATAACCGGTATTGAAGTACAGTAGCATAGTAGGCCTAATTAAGAAGCTACAGCACTGCACAGTTCAAAAACAGGGCAGATTATTCTTCGAATTAAGATTTATTATTGGCAGCCACTTAAATAAAAGGTTTAGCCTATTAAAATCAATTTACTGATCACATCAGTGTTATCGAATGTGTCAAAGGCACGTACCACAGTTTGAGAACCACTGCCATAAATCTATCAATGTAAAAATAGTAATTATTGTTGGACCGTGTAATTTCGATGTGCGCATGGCCCAACCATTCGCAACTTTATCTCTTCTTTGCTTTTCGCTTCAACACACTTACCTGTACGTTTCAAACAAGCCAGAGGAACTCAAGTAGTTTGATCAGATGTGTTTAATTAGTTCACCATTTTGTAGCTAACATGCCTATCACAGACTTATGTCCCAGTTAGGACTCTTCTGGCCCTCTTCTGCTCTCCAATTCATGCATGTCAGCCTAAACTCCTTGACTCTTCTGAATGGCAGCTTGAAGAAGAACAGTTCCAGAGAAAGTGGAGAAAGTTCTAACCAGCTACTGATCACCCAATGAAGGTAACCAGCAGAGGCCATAGGGGTAAGTTTCCATCTTGGTGTATTCAAGACTTAAAAGGGATGGTTACTCACCCTCAGGTCATCCAAGGTGCCTGTTCCTCAGTAAAATAGTATCTGAAATAAATTTAGTGTTAATTTGGACGACCTCGTGCATTTGTTAGCAAGAACTTTGGTGCAGATAATGCACTGTGGCTGGATCAGGGACTCCTTGCTTTGAGAAAATAGAATAAAACCACAGTTCAGGTAACTATCTTGGTATTTCCGGCATTTCGTGTTTCCAGTGTTGCTAGCGCAGTGACCCGAAATATTCGGAGCTTCCTCACCTGGGTCAAGTATTCTTGGGTCATTACTATTAGCTGCTGAAGGAGAATCAGTAAGACTCTGTCTTTTTTGTGTAGGACTAATTACAAATTTGTAAATGTTTATTGGTCAGCCAGGGGATAAAATGAACTAAGACAACATGATCGTTCTCTGAATTAAACACTGCTAAGAACTTTAAAAATATGACGCGACCCCCCACAGAGCTCGCTGAGGCCCCCTTGTGGGCCGGGACCTCCCTGTTGGGAACTGCTGGTTTAGAGCAATTGCATAATATTACTGCAGGTATTAATTTTGTTCTGCTTGCAATTGTTTTTTGTCTCTCAAGGGGTAATTTACATGGATTATACGAATCACCAAAGACCAAAATTGAACTTTTTTTTTTTTTATATTATTGCATGATTTAATTGCAGTTTAATTGAGATATTCATAAATGCTCTAATGCTAGCAGGAATGCTAGTAGTCAGCCTTCTCCCTGTAATACAGACCTTGTCCTGCATGTGTGTGTGAGAGGTGACGGCAGCACCTGCTGGGACGGTTTAATATCCTCTACCCACAGAGCTCTGCTGAGAAGAGATGGCACAGGACACAGCTAATGTGGTTGTGTCTGCTATTAGCCTCTGGGCGATACAACCATCCTTACTCTCTCGCAACCATTAGGAGAACAGCAGGGGTCCTCAGCATAAGACTGAGTGGACAAGAGGGCAACACCCGCCCCTGTTTTTGTCATTAAAACGCATTAACCTCCTCTGAACAGACCGCCGTGTAAAGAGAGCTTCACCTGGCTTCAGATGGAAAATACTTGTACATGTTCGCTCTTTGATTACAGGCTCGTCTCCTGTGAGGCTCGCCTGAAAGCAGCTCTCTGATCTGTTTTCTATATAGGCGCCTCGGATGCATCTGGAATATTTTCCGCTTGCGTTTTAGCCATCAGAAAGGAGTATTGTCATGGAAACGATTCCCTCCAGTCTATGGTATATGGAGAAAGAGGAGATAATTGCGTGCGTGCGCGTGTGTGTGTGCGTATTTGACAGAGTTGTGGGTGGGCGGAGTCTGCACTTCAAATCAAACTGTTTGCCATCAGTCGTTTGATTTAGTCAGATTAATGCAGCGCTTTAGGGTTAACACACAACCAGCTCTTTCTCTAGCATAAAGTACACATAATTTTGGAGAATTAAACTAATAACCTTCATTCATTCATTTTCTTTTCGGCTTAGTCCCTTTATTAATCCGGGGTCGCCACAGCGGAATGAACCGCCAACTTATCCAGCATTTGTTTTACGCAGCGGATGCCCTTCCAGCCACAACCCATCTCTGGGGATGACATCCATACATTCTCATTCACACACATACACTATGGACAATTTAGCTTACCCAATTCACCTGTACCGCATGTCTTTGGACTGTGGGGGAAACCGGAGCACCCGGAGGAAACCCACGCAACCACGGGGAGAACATGCAAACTCCACACAGAAATGCCAACTGGCCCAGCCGGGAATCGAACCAGCGACCTTCTTGCTGTGAGGCGAACGTGCTAACCACTCGGCCACCGTGGCGCCCTAAACTAATAACCTAATTGATGAAACCCAAGATCATTTAAATAAAACATAGCCGTTGCCCTAAATCAGTATCAGAATCGTTGTGAACAGTATATACATACTAAATAAATATTACATATTGATTGAAGAGCCATCTGTAATATAGAAAAGTACACTCACCAGCCACTTTATTAGGTACACCTGTCCAACTGCTCATTAACACTAATTTCCAATCAGCCAATCACATGGCAGCAACGCAATGCATTTATGCATGTAGACATGGTCAAGATGATCTGCTCAAACTGTTCAAACTGAGCATCAGAATAGGGAAGAAAGGTGATTTAAGTGACTTTGAACGTGGCATGTTTGTTGGTGCCAGACGGGCTGGTCTGAGTATTTCAGAAACTGCTGATCTACTGGGATTTTCACACACAACCATCTCTAGGGTTTACAGAGAATGGTCAGAAAAAGAAAATATCCAGTGAGCGGCAGTACTGTGGGCACAAATGTTGATGTCAGAGGAGAATGGCTGGTTCGAGCTGATAGAATGGCAACAGTAACTCAAATAAGCACTCGTTACAACCGAGGTCTGCAGAAGAGCATCTCTGAATGCACAACACGTCAAACCTTGAGGCGGATGGGCTACAGCAGCAGAAGACCACACCGGGTGTCACTCCTGTCAGCTAAGAACAGGAAGCTGAGGCTACGATTCGCACAGGCTCACCAAAATTGAACAATAGGTCTGATGGTCTGATGAGTCTTGATTTCTGCTGCAACATTTGAATGGTAGGGTCAAAATTTGGCGTCAACAACATGAAAGCATGGATCCATCCTGCCTTGTTTCAACGGTTCAGGCTGCCGGTGGTGGTGGGTGTAATGATGAGGGGTATATTTTCTTGCTACACTTGGTACACACCAATTGAGCATCATGTCAACGCTACAGCCTACCAGAGTATTGTTGCTGACCATGTCTATTCCTTTATGACTGCAGTGTACCCATCTTCTGATGGCTGCTTCGAATCATCTCAGACTGGTTTCTTGAACATGACAATGGGTTCACTGTACTCAAATGGCCCCTCATAGTCACCATATATTAATACAATAGAAGACTTTTGGGATGTGGTGGAACGGGAGATTCGCATCATGGATGTTCAGCTAGCAAATCTGCAGATGACATGATGCTATTATGTCTATATGGACCAAATCTCTGAAGAATATTTCCAGTACCTTGTTGAATCTATGCCACAAAAATTAAGGCAGACCTGAAGGCAAAAGGAGGTCCAACCCGGTACTAGTAAGATGTACCTAATAAACTGGTTGGTGAGTGTACAGGCAATGGAAATTATCAAATATATTTATTATAATGTTGTAATGTTTCAATAGATAATAAAAATGCAATTACATTTATTATTCTATCCATCTACAGTGTCTGTCTGTCTCAAAAAACCCAAGATGGATGCATTTTATTTATATAAAGAACTACTAAGTTGTTAGAGTTTCTTTTTATTCATCTTTAAGTGAAAAATACATCAATGTCTTGCGAAGGAACGGCCTTAGAGAGTTTTATTGAAGTCAGAATGAATGGTTTTAACTGCGCAAAGCTAGATGAATTAAGCTGAATCTAGAATAAGTGCACAAATTCATCTTATGTTTAAAACATTCTAAGTGGCACCTCAGTGTGGAGGGTTACATGATTGTGCTCACAGATGAATATATAAATTTAGTGTTAAATACCTTCTTTAAAGCCAAAGAGAGCTAATACAGGCGGAAAGAGGAACAGAGAGAGTGACAGATTGATGAACTGGCGGAATTAATGAGATGTTGACATGCAAGAGGTCAAACTCTTGCAGAGGAAATCTAACGGCGAAAGCGATATGCAAATTCTACATGAATATTCTCTGTCTTTTTTATCTCTTTTATGCCTAATGGTAATGGATACCCCAAGGGAAACTATAAATCTTGATCTTCCTCTGCCTTATGGAAATATGTTCACCTTAATGAACTGACGATTTTTCAGATAGCAAACACCGAATGTGTTGCTGCTAATCTTGATGAGCTAAAAATGTTGTTTACTTTTCACTATGCAAAGAGGAGCTGCAGTTATTTTTCAGTCCTATTAAAGTAGCATAATCTGTCTGATCGACAACGATCTGCAAACAGAACGGCATGTTTATTCTGAAGGAGTCATGTTTGCCGATATTTTGACAAAAAAATAAGCTGAAACGCAACAAGAGAGACTCATTTTCCAAAGTCATTTAGGGACAGTGCTTAACTTTAGCTATGAATTCTATCAAGCAAGAATGTATTGCTCATTGTTCATCTGCAGCAGTTTCAGAAGATTGTTCCACTGGAAGTATGAAATAATTTTCTTCTGAGAAAGAAACGCACAAAGACTGACCCAGTTCCTCTCAGTGGGACAGAATAAGGACACAGGCTTCTTATGCACACCCTAATCTGCCCATCTTGAATTTAGGATTCATGCCTCTTGCACAGGAAAACTCCACATTGTGCCTTACAAAACACCACGGAAATAGTGGAAATACAATGTGCATATGTTCTTAGGTTTAACCATTTTGGTTGCAGTGAGTCATGAGAAAGTTTGCAAGTGACAAGTTGCAGAGACCTGGAACTCAAATGAAAATGAGGGATAGGCTTAAGTCTAAAGTAAACTTTGGTTACTATATGTGTGTAAGTGTCTTGAACAGTTAAACAGAGAACTTGTTTGTTTGTCCACTAAGTGTATATACTGAGTTGAACCACTGCTTTACATTCACAAACGCAATATTAAATAATAAATACCTATATTGAATGTGGACCTCAATCAGGGAGTCAGGGCCCCCTATGGGAGTTAAACAAACTTCCAAGTGAACCTTAAGATGACTTAAAATGATATCTTATTGTTTGGTCCATCTTAAATTAAAACATTGACATAAAGTGCTGCTTTCCTGTTTGTCCTCTGCATACTAAATACAAAATAGTGCCAACACATGGACTCTACAAGAGCTCCTAAAGGTGTCCTGTGGTATCTGGCATCAAGATGTTAGCACTGGGGTGTCCAGTCCTGTTACTGGTGGGTCAGTGTGCCGCATAGTTTATCTCCTTTCCTAAATAAACACACCTACTAGAATAGACATGCTAGAAACTTATAGACAGGTGTGTTGAATCAAGTTTGACTCAGGACAGTGAGCCTTCAGGCTGAGTTTGGCCAGATCCTTTATGTCCTGTAGGTTGCGGGGAGAAGATGCCCAGCTGGATTTAGATTTGGTGAATTTTGAGATTATAGCAATGTCTTAAAAACTACCATATTCATCAAAGCATTCCTGAACAATGTGTGAAGTGTAGCAGGATGCATTAACCTGTAAAAAAAAAAGAGGCGGCTTACACAAGAGAACGTAATTGTAATTGTAATTGATTTGAGTGTCAAATTTACAGTATCCACTTTAAGGTTAGGGTCCAGGGATTCCCAGTAGGGATGGGCGATACCAATATTTTTGTTTCCGATCCGATACCAAGTATTTCAAGACAAGTATCATCGATATCGATACATAAATTGATACTTATCAATAAATAAATTAAATATTTTATTAGATTTTTTAAAAATGTTTTTCACCTTTATTAATATTAATATTAGTATTATTATTAAAGAGCCCATATTATGGATTTTTGAAAATGACCTTCCATGCAGTGTGTAACACAGCTCTAAGTAAAGTGAAATGTCCAGGCTTGTAAGGCTTCAATCTGAAAGTGCAAAGTGTTTAAAACGATTGATTCATATATAAAAGAGTCGACTCATCGTTGTTTAAATGAATCGTTATTAGAACGATTCCGTTTCGGCGTGACGTGAACACGAAACATAAGCCCCGCCCACTAGTTGCGCGGGCAGACCCTGGGAAAATTGAACTCCCCGGCCCCGCCCACAGACAGGAAGAAAAAAGTGGAAGACAACAAGCGCTGTATCAAGTAAAATAAAAAACAAAAAACCAGCACTGTATCGCAATAAGTGTTGTAGTATAACCAGTGGGACAGCAGTGACGTGTGATCTGAGTTTGATGGCAGTATAAAGATTTAGAGAGAAGTTATTGACAGCTTTTGTAGTATTGGTTTTTCGCGTTTTGCTCTTTGTAGACGGTCCCTAACGATCGGTCTCTGCCGCCTGCGCAGAGTTTAATATAATGCGTCCAGCACGTAGGTAAAGCTTATTTTTAGGAAAATAAGGTTGTAGGTGATTGTATACATTGCGACGGTTGAAAAGAGGTGCTATTTGTGTAGGAACAATGTTTCGATCATGAGTTATTGATCCCGTAGACGCTATGCTCTGAAGTGCGAGGGAAAAGCTGTGTTATTTTCCCTACCTGGAAACCTCTTTTCCCTACCTGGAGTGGTTGAGTTTTTTTTTTTTGGTAAAATACCTGAGAATTATATCCCCAACATGGTGCTGTGTTCGCGTCATTTCTCTGAAGAGAGCTGCACCAGCTTACAACGCGGGATTTGTTGCACGGTTGTTGTTAAAGGATGGATCAATACCCAGTTTATTTGGACCAGCATGTTCTTCCAGTCTTGTTCACTGTAACAAGGTAAATATGGATGTAGTTGTCTGTATTGTGTTTGCTTCGTGCAGCATGTAGTGGTAGCCATTTAGCTTACTGCCGAATGTAACTATTTGTTGGCTTACAATAGTCCATGAAGTGTTCATTATTACTGAATGTTTGTTGTTATGATGAAGAATTTAGCAATACGCTGTTGTACAACTGCAGTGATTTTTTCATTATGTTCTGGCATTGGGCTGCTGACACGGACATGACGTGGTGACGTGACGTGGTAGCATCACGGAAAGGAGGTGCTTGGGGAAAAAGACTCGCTCAGACGATTCATATGGGAGTTGGTGAGAAAATGAGGTAAAAATAAATAGATATTATAAGACATTGAAAGTGTTTTTTAACCTTGCATACATATCCTGTTGTTTGGGACTTCAAAAAGTGAAATTTAACCGTTCTCAACCCATCATACGGGCTCTTTAAATGAAACACATGATTCTTTTTTACATTTATTAAAATTAAAGAACTATAATTGACTAAACTGCACCATATATAGCGATAAATAATACACTGCACACTGAATTTCTTCACCATATTTAAAGGTCAAAGCTTCAGATTAAATCTTAAAATTAAGTTGCAATATTCATTTGTTCTTTCTGATTTTAATCAATTTCCAGGTTTTTGTGAAGAAACAACAGAATGTTGACATTTTTTCCCCTTTAGCTGATTACTTTTATGATAACTCCAGATTATGCTTCGTTTACGTTCAGTCATGATGTCGACAGCTCCGCTCTCGGGTTTTACAACCTGCCCTGGGTGTGTGTGCGTTCTGTACCAAATTAGCGGAGATACAGCGGAAGAATATTATAGTTCCCATTCGTGTTCCTATTCACGTAAAAATGATATAATATGCGGCCCTATTATTATTTAGATATTTCTAAAACTCTGATCACTCAGTAAGAAAAAACACCAGAAAAGATTGATACTTTTACTTAAGGATCGATCCTTTTGATGCATTCCCAGTATCGAATATATCGATACTTCAGGATCGATCCGCCCATCTCTAAATCCCAGCACAACACTGGCCAAAGAACCACACTTCCTCAACAGGCTTGTTTTGTCCTACTGTGCATTCTAATGGCATCATTTGCTAGAGTGACCATAACGTCACCTTGGAATTATAAGGTTCTTTCTGCGTTCTGAATGATTTTGAGATATTGAGCTTCAAAGTTTTTGCATTTTGTGTGTGTGTGTGTGTGTGTAACATTTGTTTTTTTAAATAGTCTTAAAATGTAAACAACTTAAAAACTATAAAACATCCCATAATGTAAATAAGTTGTCAATTAATAAGAATATGCCAATAACTCAATTTTGACAAAAATGTCAGATAGAACCTTATATGATACGATATGACCCTAATCATAACCCCAGATAAGTGGTGCATATGTAGATGGCCATCTAGCTAAAAAAGGATATCTCCACCTTTAGAGCAGTGGTCCACAGTTCTGGAGTTTGTATCTACCAGCTCCAGGCCACACCTGCTTTGAGGTGTCCAGTGTTTAGCTGAACACTCAAAAAAATGATTACTGCTGTTAGTTGTAAATTACCTTTATAAAATGAGCTGAAACAACAGAATTCTTGCAATTTATTTGGCTAATTTATTTGTTTTACGTTCAGTCCACTTAAATTTGTAATCCATTAAGTTAACTTAAGCGTTTTGTGTTGGGACAACATGACGGAATTGTGTTAGTTCAACTACCTGGTTAAGGGATTTGTAGTTCCCAGCATGCTTTGCGTGGGATTGAATTAAGCAAATTAAAATGTTGACAATAAAAGTAATCTTAGATGTTTTACATTAATAGAAAGACTTATTAGAGTTTAATATTTACTTTAGTTTGAAGATTTAGAAGATTTTCATATAATGTTTTGAGGTTGCCGCCTTGCAGAAGCAACAATAAAGTTTGTTGCTTTGCTCAGTGAGCAATTACTGTCCTAAATGAGTTCTGTGATCAGTCTCAGTCAAGTGTATATGTAACTCATGAAATATGCTTAAAAGTGGCTTCATTTAGGATAAGTTCAAATGAAGCTAGGAGACTTCAAAATGTACGACACATAATAGACATACATGATATTATCAGACCTTTGAGTTTAGGTTAAATAAAAATTAGGGCTGTCAATTGATTAAAAAAATTAACTAATTAATCACACTTTTGTCTGTGATTAATCATGATTAATCACGAAAAGCCGTATTTATTACAGAGGTAAAAACACAGGCATGTAAGTGCCATTTGAATTTTAAAACAATCAATGCCAATAACAAACAAAAATTATCTCCATGTTGGATTCTAAGTGAACTACAAAAAAATCCAAAATACAGGCATTGCAAATATGGAAATTGGAAAAAAAAAATAATAATAAAGTATTGAATACAAACAATTGTATTCATTGTAAAGTTGTATTGTGAGTTGAGAACATTAATTATAAAGTAGAAACAATTTGTATTAACAAATGTATTAACTTTGATAAATGATTAAATTTGATAAAATCAAGTTAGACCAACTCAATTGCATTTAATTGTGTAAATATATAAATTTTTAGTTGGTGGATGGAAATCCTGCCCTCAATTAAATTGAGTTCATCCAATGAGTTATTTTTTGAGTGAATCAGGCGTGTTAAACTAGAGTCGGAGCAAAGTGTATACAGTAGCTGTGGTCCTCCAGGAATGGAATATGGGATCACTGATCTAGAGGCTTGGAGGGCACCACTATCCCAAGACTGTAATTTTTACAAATGTTGGAAAACCTCCATATATAAGCCCCTCAATACATAGCGAAGCCACTGGTTTCAGAGATACTATGATACAGTTACTTTGTCATAACAACCTGGCTCCTGCCAACTTTGTTCAATCCGTTATTCTCGCCTGTTTCTCCTGCATCCAAAATTTTGATTACAAGAACTATTTGCTTACCTTTAAATCTACCCAGACATTGACACGTGGCCTTGTGTGAGATGATTATGTCATTCATTGTTTGTCTATTAAAAGTTGGACAGATGTCTCTTAGTTAAACAATTAGTAATCAACCATAGTTGTTAATCAACCACACAATCCATCGAATGCGCTGTGCTTGTTTCTCACCGCAATTTTTAATTCTGGTCAGAAATGAAATTTGGTGCTGCCCAGATGAGTCTGTTGCATTGCGTTCAGAGAGAAAACAGCTTGTCTCTGGAATCTCTTTGTGATGCACATGGTTGGGTCATACAGCGTTAGCACTGATTCCTGATAAACAGCTGTAAATTGCAGCTTGTATTTTTATCAAAATACTGGTTTTAAAAGCCTGCGTCTGGGTGAGTAAATCGTACAATTAGACATTTACGACAATAATAGGTTGACATGTCTAAACAAACCCGCAGGAGTCTGAACGCATGAGCTCTGTGCTGTAGCAGGCATGAGAATAGCACTGCGATTAGTGACACAAACAACATCAACAAGCGCTCCAGGATTTTACACTGCTCTTGCTGTTGTGCCCAGCAGTATGAATGGGTTTCGGGAAATGCATCAGAACTCCATTTCGTCTCGAGAAACAAAGCTGAACCGCTGACCTCCGTTCTACTCGCTCTCGATTTTCTCGTTTTCTTTTTTTTTTATATGTCCTGCCCAACTCTGAATCGATTGAAGCTCTCAGGGAGAAATCCAGCAAGGGTAGGTGTGCTACTTTTACCCTGTTTTCTTTTCTTTCCTTTCATTAC
>CAIGQQ010034118.1:0-10239 GCA_903798035.1 Danio albolineatus | reverse complement strand
GTGTGTCTCTGTCTGTGTGTGTGTGTGTGTGTGTGTGTGTGTGTGTGTGCGTGCGTGCGTGCGTGTGTTGTCACCTGATAATGTCAACAGACAGTACTGTCTTATAGCAACTGGCTAATGTTAAGGAGGACTAAGCAAAATTGTTTCTACTTTATAATTAATGTTCTCAACTCGCAAAACAACTTTACAATGAATACAATTATTTGTATTCAATACTTTATTATTGGTATTTTTTTCCTCCAATTTCCATATTTTTAATGCCTGTATTTTGGATTTTTTTGTAGTTCACTTAGAATCCAACATGGAAATAATGTTTGTTTGTTATTGGCATTGATTGTTTTAAAATTCAAACGGCACTTACATGCCTGTGTTTTTATTTCTGTAATAAATACGGCTTTTCGTGATTAATCATGATTAATCACAGACAAAAGTGTGATTAATTAGTTAATTTTTTTTAATCAATTGACAGCCCTAGTGTATATATATTTTGTATAATTGTATATTTTGTTGTCTGGTATATTTTGTTTTTCATATTGTATATTGTGTTTTTCTAGAATTTGTGTGGTAATATTATGGTTTGTTTTTTGCATTTTCGTTTTGAAAATCTAAGTTGTAATTTAGAAATGTGGATACATGTATATTTGTCTTTGTTATGTGATAGGATAGCATTTGATCCGGAAGTGTACAAAAGGGAGCACCTGATTGTGATCAACACTGTCTAATGAAGAGCCGGAGGCTCGAAACGTCACACGCTCTATCAGCCTTTTTAATTGAATAAATTCTGTATTTTTGGAACTTTGGTGTTGCCGCCTTTTTTGATATATATTTGCATTTTTGCGTGTTTTTGGCTGAGCACCCAGTTAAGAGTGATGAGCGTGTTTTTGCACAGTTTTTCCTGATTAGCATAATCTTGTTTTTGAGTCTGCCGCTATGCTGACACACAGGCATTTATAGCTCCGCCCTTTTTTTGGAAAAGCACACAGTCTCATTTAAATTTAAAGCGACATGCACCAAAACACCACAATTAGCATTAAAGCCTAAAGGGTCAGTTTCAGAGAGTTATAAGACATTATTTGTGTGTATTTTGAGCTGGAATTTCACATACACACTTTAGAGACATCAGACCTATTTTACATCTTGTAAAAAGGGGCAGAATAGGAATTCTTAAAATGCCACAGGTTTTGTTTTAGATTATGGAGGGTCAAGATGAATCTGACATGTTCTTGACTGGTTTTGTGAGCTTCATCTGCATTGGTAAAGGGCAGACGGAGTGCTTTCAGTAAGGCGAAAGCGTGCGGCTGCCAGTAGGTCATTAGATCGCTCACTGAAGGCTTGAGTTACAGGAAGCTGCAGGGAAGAACACTCATGAATGGAGATGAATGATATTCGTTCAGAGGCTTCGCTTGCTGAATAATCTTCAGTTCTCGGCCTTCATGCTCATTTTAGAAGGCAAACGTGACACCTTTTTTTGGGCTAAGCTGCTGTGTGATGCTTATTTTATGGATTCTGATAAATTAATGTCTACAATTAAATGCTTGTCAAGGTGTTGCATTAAGATATTATGTATATATTTTTTGATTGTCTACAGAACAAACAATGTTGTCCAGTGATTTGCCTAAATACAATCAAAACAATGATTACTGCTGCTCAAACTACCTGTTTAAAAGGAGCTGAAGCAACAAAATTGTGGACTGAACATAAAAGACATTGGACAAAGAATATACAAGAATTAAGTTAACTTAAGTTTTGTAATGGGACAACATGAAGGAATTGTGTTGGTCCATCTACCTGGTAGGCCTATCACTATAATCAATATATCGACTTATCGCAGCCCTTCCAGCAGCTCCTTTAAAGAGTTTGAGGTTTACTGTATACTTATTATGACGGATATTGATCTACCTTTACCTTTGCACACCATTTGTAACAATTTATCAAGTTTAAGAGTCTCTATAACACTTATGTTTATTTAATTATAATGAAATCACAGTTCATTTAAATATTTTTGTTTGACTATTAAAACTATTTGCCTTCAGTAATGTTGGTAAATTTAAAATAAAGTGGTTAAATGATAAAACAAAAAACCTAATATTTGTATAGGTATTATTAAAAAATATTCAATTATTAATACCAAATGATATGACTCATTGTATCGTGATAATTTTTTTCGCAATATCTGCCAGCGCTACTTTCACTCTATTATGGTTAAACTTTGCAGTGACTCTACAAATCAGATCAGCTCCTGATCAACCATAATTCAGACTTCACATTGCAGATCATGCAATGTGACTATTTCGGATGTACACATTGCGATATCGATGCTGAAATAGGGTTGGGTCGATAGACGATATCATCGTCCATCGCCGATGGCTGTTAGACGTCACAATGCTGAGCCCGCATCACGATCCTTTGCCCCTGTCGCAAACCCACTCGCGAAAAATACACACTTAGGACCCGTTTATACTAATATGTCACTAATAACTAGGGCCAGAAGGAATATGCGGACATTTTTTGCTATTTTTGTGGAGTATTTTGTAAAAAATCTGTGTATTTATGCGTAATGATTTTAATGAAATAAAATCTTAATATATGAAATATAAAAAGTAACACCTTTTTAACATTTTATTTAATGTTTGCAATGCAAATCTAATTAGATCCACTTTATTTGGTAAACAAAGCAAGTCTCTCATATAAAATCTCTACTAAAAGATATATATATTGTAAATAAATCATATGAATATTTTTATATTAGTCAATATTATTACTGAAATTTATTTTTAAAACTGGATAAATATACATTTACACCAGTAAATAAACAGAATCAAAGATGGGCTAAAAATGTGCAGAAATCTGCATAATTCTGCACGCGGAGATGCCGTTTGGCCCTACTAATAAGTAACCAGTCTACTTCACTTTTTGTATGGAATATACACATTTCAGTATCAGCAGACTAGTTACCGCAGACAAACACACTGATGCGTCTTAGTTTTAAAATGCCATTTTCAGAACGAAAACGATCCACATCCACACTGACGTTTCATTTAGCATTTCTGAACAGCCCTCCGTCCACACTATACCACTGAAACTGAAACACGCACACACACACTGTCATGCACTCGTCTGAGCTCCAGGCAGTCAGCGGGTGCTTTGAGCACAAAAATCCAGAGAGCAGTGCACGTGGGGCAGTTTATCGAGGATGTACCGCTGGATGGCGTCTCACTATAGTTGTTAAATACTATCTTTAATTAATCTCGTCTTTATCTAACGACTCTTTCGGTCTTTTGAATCTATCAGGTAACGTGTCTCAGCGTCAGTACACTGCTTCAGTCTTTCGCTTTCATGCTTGTACTCTATAATGTTAGCGTAAACCTCAGATACTGTTAGTTGGTTCCTGTTGATTGTGCACCTTTTTTACCAACCAAGTTTGTGGACGCCATTATAACGACACAGATCCCTCTGCCTATTCATGCCAGAGTCCCTCAGAAAAGGTGATTGACAGGTGGACAGGTGTATGTGTAACTTATCTTTATTTATTTATGATTTGGTTATGGGTCAAACAAAGACCATGCAGGTCAGGTAGTTGAAATGGTAGGCTACAATATAATTAAAATTAAAAATCCATATAAATTAATTAATTATTCATAAATAATTAATTCCCCACTACCTATGACGACAATGCCATCGTGATGTTTCACATTAGACATCGTACAATGCCAAATTTGTCGACATCGCCCAACTCTAGCTAAAACGATATATTGTAGAGCCCTAGTTTTTTTAATAAATGCTTTTGTCGAAATGTGTTTTTTTTTCTGTTGCTGAAAAGCATAAAAGTAAGGCTCAATTTACTGTTTTGAGAGAAAGCTGTTGTTTCTTTGCTTGTGTGTCTGGTGTTTTAGCGGTGGGAAGCATCCGCTCTTTTATGTCTTTGTTGTGTTGCTAATTTTGATGTCTTGTCATCTTTCTGTGTTTTGATAGGAAAACAAGTCAGAACAAAACTCTCTCAGGCGTTCAACCACTGGCTCAACGTCCCAGAGGATAAACTTCAGGTACGGCTTTATTTCTGTTTACTGAGAGTTGCCTTGCAGGATTGAACAAAAAAAAATCTACTGCGGAAAATTCATCTTATTTTTTGTTGTCTTGAGCTGAAACGGGATCTGTGCATGTGTGTTATATGCACTCTTTTTCTCTGCCGCAGTCAGATCTGAGTCATTTCTTTTAGATTTACTGTAGCGCGTGTTGATCCTTATTTGAGTGAATTTGTGGTGGCCGAGGGCAAAGTTTAAACATGGGATTGGTTTCACTTCTGTTCTGCAGAAGATCTTGGCAGAAAACTGACTCTGGGCTTCTGTGTGTGTCTCTGAAAGTCTTTTATACAACCTACTGTCTCGGTTGACTAATTAAGAGAACAGATGTTATTGCACAACACTGGCTTCTGTCTTTAATCAACAACATGTTCCTAACATTTAACATGACTTACATTAGTTAAGGATTCTTGTGCCGATAAATTACTTCTGCATGATCGTTTTTTGCCGTTTCTAAATTGCTACTTCATACTTTTGCATGGAATTGTAAACTTTTTTTTTTAAAGGGCCACGAAGCCCCCCTGTCTCAGCAGGGTGTTTTCACACCTCTAGTTTGGAGAAGCTCAGGAAAGTGGGTGTGTCCAGCTCTATTTAGGTAGGAGTGTCGGGGGAGGGAAAGAGGGAAGGCTTTGCATAAAAATGGGAGTTTCCCTTTTCTTTTCTTTTTCAGAAAGACAGTGACTGTGTTTACATGGACATTAGTCATCCAATTATTTGCCAAATTCTTAATTTGTCGACTTTAACTGCAGTTTGACACTTTCACTTTTACTCAGGAAGATTTCCTGCATGTCCCCTGTGACAAACCAGATGCGAGGAACTGCTGGAGGAGTGTTGTTTTAATGGAGTGTTTGATACCGCACGGCGTATGTTAGAAAAAACCTCTGCATTTCTCTGTAACTTAGATGCACACGGTAGGTAGTGTCAGAAAGCCGTGTGTGTAGACTATCCTGTCACAAAATGCGGTGAAAATTCTACACGGCGGTAATAGTTTGACTGCGGTGTTTACATGTTTACACTCTGAGAGCAGCATCTACAGCAGATCTTTCAGTGTATAATATTGTAGTGATGTTAACGTGCTGTAAACTCAGTAACTAAATCATTTTGACTAAGGTCGGTCTTTAATAGCTGAAAGAGTACTGCTGACGATACAAACTAACTTTGCCATCTGAATAAACAAACAAAGAGCACTGATCGCTTACTTACCAAATCTGTAGAGACAGGACACTCAACATGAACTGGAGCCGCGTCTGTTTTTAAAGGAGACGAGCGGCAAATCCGGATTTCACGGTTTCCAGATGTGAAAGCTCTTCAGAAACACATGTTCCTTACAAACACATTTCTACCACGTGTACTGTAGTCCACACGTGAGTTCAGCAACGATCTCATAGCGGGAAATGAAAACAAAACCTTCATAGCAGCACAAACACAACACTGGCGACCTGTGTCTCCAAACTATTTGTGTTCTTCCACTTGTTTTGGCAACACAACGTGGCGTCTCTCTGCCGTCTGCACACTGTAACAGGTAAAAACAGTCTTCGAAGCTATCATGCATATTAATGAAGTTGTGCCGCATACACAATAGAGCGCGCTGATTGGTTTGAACCAAGTCTATCTCATGAACTAATGCTGCACACTCAGAGACGTAACGATGTACCATCCGGTGCAGACATCCACTCTCCACGCTGGAATATATGCAAGTATCTAATCACCGTGACGCA
Organism: Danio albolineatus; assembly: GCA_903798035.1. NCBI lineage: Eukaryota > Metazoa > Chordata > Actinopteri > Cypriniformes > Danionidae > Danio > Danio albolineatus. Next base: position 4,442 of record CAIGQQ010034118.1, on the reverse strand, counting down.
TCTTCAAAAATTAATTTCAAACCAGAAGAACGAATTTGCTTGAAATAGCACAAAAACAACCAATTTTCACTGTTTAGTGAGATATATTTGTCCTCATAGTGTTTATAGCAGCGTGGGACACATATATGACTGTCAACAGCTCAAAACGTGTTTTGGTGTTTCATGAACCTTTAATGCTGATATGTAAATGTGGGTGGTTAGATGGTTGGGATGGCATTGTATTAATCAACATAGGCTCATTCTGAAAACGTAGTTTTATATACATTTCTGGAGATCGTGAATTATGTAGCCAGAGGTACGTATGGCTGGATTTTGTCTTTTTAAAACAAGCGCAATGGGGTGGTATGATGCTGTTCCTTTTAGCACTTACCAGCTGACCGCTTACTTACTAATCGACTGCTTTCCCAATGTTACTAGTTTGTCCAGTAGCTCGCCATGTACGTAGACGCAGAGAGGAGTTGACCACAACGACGGGGTTTGAGTCTGGCGTAGAATGGTTCCAGAAAGCTGGTGAGACAAAAACAGAATCCAAAAAATAAAATAAGCAAGTAAATAACAGAGTGAGAATGTGGTAAAATCTGAAAATAAGGGTAAAAAAATCAGGTGAGGGCTTTTATTTTTCTGGATTGGTTTTTAAAATGGTCAAACTGTGCTTTTGAAAACACTATTGGTTGGGTTTGGGGAAAGAGGAGGGTGGGCCAGTCTGTTGGGCAGTCAGTCAGTCGACAGTGGTCTCGGGTTGATTTACGTTAGAACAGCAGGTACGAATGGCACTCGCGAGAGAAATTTGAGGTCTGAAAAAGTGTACACAGCGGCGTCTGGTGGATTCGCGAAAACAAAAGCTGCAAAAATAGTACCTCCTGGAACGTATTTGGTGCTCTCCAGAAATATATAGAGGGGTACGTTTTCAGAATGAGCCTGCGTTGGTATTATAGCCAGGTTTCTATTACTATTCAAAAAAATCTTTTCAAAATTTGCCAAATAAAATCCCAGTACAACTTTGCATTTAAATGGCTTTAACTGCATGTACTTGCATTCAAGAAGTAAATGCAATGTGCTCATAACACATATCACAGAATATTTCTGGTGTTATTGAGGGTAAGATTAGAGAAAGGTGTGATGGTATGGGTAGTTTTAGTGATGGTTAAGGTGTAAGGGATGGGTGAACGGTGTATCATAAATGTAATTAAGTCCAATGAAATAATATGTGGGCGGCATGGAAGCTTAGTGGTTAGCAGTCGTCTCACAGTAAGAAGGTTGCTGGTTTGAGTCCCAGTTGGCACTTCTGTGGAGTTTGTATGTTCTCCTCGTGTTGGCGTGGGTTTCCTCCAGGTGCTCTGGTTAACACGTGCTATTGGTGAATAAACTAAATTGGCTGTAGTGTATGAGTGTGTGTATGGGTGTTTCCTAGTACTGGGTTGCATCTGGAAGGGCATCCGCTGCGTAAAACATATGTTGGAATAGATGGTGGTTCATTCCCCTGATGATTAAAAGGACCAAGCCTAAGGAAAATGAATAAATATGCATGTGTGTATTAATAAATGCATAATAAATATACACAGCACACACATATATTATGACAATATTAACTTATTTTGGATTAGATTTATCTTTGGCCAGCACTCTTATTAATACTATTGTTGTTTTTGTTGTTGTTGTTATTGTTAAGCCACAGATATTTTCGTAATCTCATGAAAGTAGTTTGAATAGTTTCTTTACAACCCTTTGTGTGGTTTATCTTTTTTTTTGGTGACCAAACATTAGTTGTCTTCCTGTCTATTATCAGATTATGTTTTTAAAAGGCAAGGAATATTGATTTTGTCTTCGTCCATGTTGAGATCTCTTTACTATTTAATTATGTAATGCATTATATTAGAGCAATTCATGAATCTAGTAGTTGTTTCATTTCATCTGCGTGTCTCGCTGACCCTTTATTTAATTCAAATCTGTAATTTTATGGCACGCTGGACAAAGTAATGCAGATCCAAATGCAGGTTCATTACACAGAGATGGTCAGGCAAGCAACGGTCAACACAGGGGCAAACAGATGGGAATCCAGCAAATGGTCAGTACCGGCAGGCAGCAGACTATGTAAACAAACAAACAAAGCGAGGGTCAAAACACGGCAAGAGGCAAGAGAAACTCATTGTAACGTTCACAGTAACCGATAACCAAGACTGCATGTGTGTACGCTGTATTTAAAGTCCATGTAAACAGTTCAGGAGTAGCTCCCGACATGAGTGTGTAATCAACGGAATGAGGAACAGGTGCGTGAGAGCAGTGCATGACTGGATCTTGTAGTCCATATATTTGGAGTTTTTTAGTGAACTGCGTGTTTATCAATGATTTTTTGCGTTTTTTTACCCACAAAAACAGGACTGAGTTACTTTAAAAGTATTGTAAATGACCTGATATGAGGTCTGTAAATGAGTTTGGTTTGATTGCAGTGCACATTTCTGCCAGCTTGAATGTGTAAATACACTGTAGTGTGTCAGTGTGTCCTTCATTAAATCTCATTATGCCCCTTAAACCACTTCAATATAGTTATGTAAACAATACACAATGCACTAAGCAGTACTCTACATGCTAATGCCTAATCGACCACATTTGCAGGATCTTGAGAAATCATACGCTGACTGAGTTATCCATTGAGGGAAAGTTATTTGGCAATGCAGCCGTTTTCTGTCCAAATCCAGCATTGCAGATCTGAGCCGACTGTGACCTGAAGAACTCAAGTAATGCATTTAGAAAGCAATAGACATCGTCATTGGCATAATCTTAGCATCATAGCACAGCATGGGTGTCCACTTATGAACATTTAATCAATGCAAAATCATTGGTGAGCCACTTAAGATGTTTCAAGTGATTTATGTGCCATCGGGTTTAACTCCATGCGCTATTTCTGCACTAGCCACTGACCAAACATCATTGGTTTGTGCTGTAATGCATAATGTAAATGTTAGTTTAGCAATCATATGACATATCATTATTAGACAAACTAAGAAATTAACATTTAACTAAGATTAATAAATGCTGTTAATAACTGTTAATTAACATGTTAATTTCTCTGTTTACATTTATGAATTGTATTATGGGATGTTGATCTCTTCTCTGTCGACTTTTGATGTTAAAAATGTAACTCTACAGTTTAATAAAGTGACTTTTATTGACATTTTAGCAGTTTGAAACATTCATTCATTTTCTTTTTGGCTTAGTCCCTTCATTATTCTAGGGTCGCCACAGCAGAATGAACCGCCAACTTATCCAGCACATGTTTTACGCAGGAAATGCCCTTCCAGCTGCAACCCAGTACTGGAAAACACCATACACACTCATTTACACACATGCACTACGGACAATTTAGCTTACACAATCCACCTATAGCATATGTGTTTGGACTGTGGGGGAAACCAGAGCACTCAGAGGAAACCCACAGGAGCACTGGGTGAACATGCAAACTCCACACAGAAATAGCAGCCAGCGCCCGTCTTGCTGCGAGGCGGCTGCACTACCCACTGCACTACTGTGTTGCCCTAGATTGAAACCATGTATAAGAAATAATAATTAGAGAAATAAGTCTGTAAAATAGCAAAATATATATTGGCAGGTCATTACCAGGTTTTTGTATCGTAATTTACAACAGCAAGCCAGACAATATAGCACTGCAAACTATTAAAATGTATATAAAAAACCCCTACTTTTTCAAACTTTTCAGCATCAGAAAAGAAACTTCAATGTACAGGCCTGAATAATGTAAAAATGCTATTGTTTGTTAAATTGCTTCATAACTCCTCAAGCATTTGGTTCTATTATGAACAACCACTGCAAATACAACAGGCTGAATATTCTTAAAGGACACATTTTAAAACAGGACCTTTTTTTCAGCAAGGAGCCATATCGGTCCTGTAGAAAACCCATCTATCTTGAAAATCTACTATCTAAAAAATCTATCTAGAAAATCTACCATGTGAAGAAAAAAAAATCGGTCTAGTAGAAAATCCATCTATCTTGAAAATCTATCTAGAAAATCCATCCAGAAAATCTAGAATAAAAATATCGGTCCTGTAGAAAATTCATCAATTTAGAAAATCTAGAAAAAAAATATATCGTCTTGTAGAAAATCCATCTATCTAGAATATCTGTCATATATAAAAACATCTATATATCTATAAAATCTATCATGTAAAAAATAAATCTAGAAACAATATGTGTGTCCTGTAGAAAATCCATCTGTCTAGAAAATCTAAAATGTAAAAAAAAAAAAATGATCTAGAAAATCTAGAAAAAAATATTGGCCCTGTAGAAAATCTATCTAGAAAAATATCGGTCCTGTAAAAAAAAAATCCATCTATCTAGAAAATCTAGAAAAATAATATCGGTCCTGAAAATCCATCTATCTAGAAAATCTAGAAAAATATATCGTTCCTGTAGAAAATCCATCC
>CAIGQQ010034116.1:0-11548 GCA_903798035.1 Danio albolineatus | reverse complement strand
TCACTAGAGTTCAGGGGTGGAGATGCATTGGTTAAAATAGTCTGGGGTGGAGCTACAGCTGGTCATTCAAAAGAGTTCAGGGGTGGAGATGCATTGGTTAAAATAGTCTGGGGCGGAGCTACAGCTGGGCATTTAAAAGAGTTCAGGGGTGGAGATGCATTGGTTCAAATAATCTGGGGCGGAGCTACAGCTGATCATTCAAAAGAGTTCAGGGGTGGAGATGCATTTCATGGGGGTGGCCTTTCAGCCACCCCCATGCATTTAAAAGTCTGGGGGTGGAGCTATAATCAGCCATTTAAAATAGTATGGGGGTGGAGCTGAGTATTTAAATTTATGGGGTGGAGCTTCAGCTGGGCAGTCAAAAGTGTCTGGAGGTGGAGCTGCTGTCAGCCAGTTAAAATAGTATAGAGGTGGAGTTTCAGCTGCGCAGTCAAAAGTCAGGGGCGGGGCTACAGCTGAACTTTTTAAAAAATGGGGGAGGAGCTGCACTCAGTCAAGCAAAATAGTATGGGCTAGAGCAGGGGTGTCCAAACTCTGTCCTGGAGGGCCGGTGTCCTGCTGAGTTTAGCTCCAACTTGCTTCAACACACCTAGGGTAGGGTAACTAATTAGGGCAATGGGTTCCAGATACAATTTTGTTGCCCATTCTTAATAGAAACGTAGCCAATCAACATCACTCAAAAAGAGTCCCTGTGTTTCATCATCAGGAGGAGGCGGAGCTGCAGTCAGATATTTAACATAGTATGAGGGAGGAGCTGAGCATTTAAATTTATGGGGTGGAGTTTCAGCTGTGCAGTCAAAAGTCTGGGGGCGGGGCTACAGCTAAACTTTTTTTAAAAATGGGGGAGGAGCTGCACTCAGTCTAATGCTGATGATATACAGGGCAACTTTTGGGAAAGTATGCCATAAATGGGCAACTAGGTGAGACATGGGGTAACTAATTAGGGCAATGGGTTACAGATACAATATTGTTGTCTTTGTTTAATCATCAGGAGGCGGAGCTGCAGTCAGACATTTTACATAGTATGAGGGAGGAGCTGAGCATTTAAAAGTCTGGGGCGGAGTTGTGGGCGGTCAAAATTCGAAGTCTGGGGGCGGAGCTGTAGTCAGCCAATCTAAACAATGACTTGTGGTAATCAGGTCTGCACTGTGAACCAACTATTTCTGTCATTTTTGTACGGACTGAAGGCAGTTTGTCAAAATCTGTAGATTTGTTTGATTCAGACTTCATGAGTGTCTAAGTCAAATACATTGGGTCATTTTTCATGGTTAAATGGGTTTTGTTATGAATGAACCACAGAAAAACTCTGATTATACAGACATTTAATGATTTCACCACACATCATACTGACTGAGATGGTGTTCAATTTATGTAGACCTTTCCTTTTGTATTATTATTATTAATAATAATAACATGTTGACTGTTTTCATCCCAAAAATATTTTAGATGATCATTTAAAGTCTGGAGGCGGAGCTGCAATCAGCCAGTTAAAACAGTACGGGGGTGGAGCTGAACATTTAAACACTTTAGTAATGATGACGTTATTATATATGATGATGAGTATTGTATATCTGCTATTTGCCTTTGAGAATGTTTCAGTCAGCACATTTATTTATTTATTTTCCTCATTAATAAGAGATTGTCGCGTGTGAGTGAGCGATGTCGTATCCTGTAAAGCGGTTCGGTCAGCTGCTGTGATGAGGCCTTATGTTCACGTGTGGAGACTGTAACACTCCTGAATGTCCGTCGTTCGTGTCTTTCTGCGTTTAGCAGCTGTTGGGTTGTTTTGGGGAATGATGATGTTAAAAGACGCTCGGACCTGATCAAATCACTCTGAAATATTGACTCTAGATGGAGCGTCTCATCGTGCTTGATGTTTTGCAGGTCACTGTTTCTTGGGTTTTACCTTCCACTTCTGTGTTGTTATTGTTATTGTTATTATTATTATTATTATTATTATTATTATTATTATTTTGTGCTGGTTTTTTTGAACACTTTTGTGAATAAACACATCCACTCATTCTCATCATGCAGACGTGGAGTTTTCCCTTAAAAGACGGCTGATTGTGCATCTATTAGGGTTGTGCCGATAGATGAAAGTATCGTGTATCAGCGATAGGCAAAGATATCGCCAGAGCTGAGCCCTATGATGATTTAAAAGACAATATTTAGCTTGTTTATTAATGTAGACCTATTACATGTTTTAATTGCATTATTGAATAAAATGAAAAGTATTCTTTTTAATCATCATCGTTAATAATAAACAAACTACAAATAATTTGACAGCTTCAACTGTCCACATCATTTTGTCCGAAAGTGTCGCACAGCAAAAAAATCAGTGTACATTTAACTCAATTTGAGTTTAACTTAACACTCCTTGGGTGTACATATGACTCCCTCCATTTTGGAGTTAAAATAACACTTTCTAAAGTGTGAAATTTTTACATTACTTACAGAGTTCATTTTAACACTGTAAGAGTTTATTCTTACATCAAACTAGAGTGTGTGCTACCCTTCAAAGTGTCAATATATTACCTTTTTTCCTATATTGTCAACTGGCATGACAGATAAAAGTGATCAAATATGTTGAAAATAGTTTTAACTTATTAATTGTTCATTAATCACTAATTTCAATACATTCAACTCTTTGCATTTTAAAATGCAACAAGACATGTTTGGGTTAAAAGTTTAACGCTGAAAAAAAACTTTAAACTTAAATATAAACTTTAAACTCTTCAATATATGCTCTTTCACACTCATGGATTAAAATATACTCTGGTTTTAACACTGAACAACACCAAAAAAAAAATCACACTGTATAGTTAACACTGGAATTTTTGCTGTGCGGTCAAGTGAAGTTGAATTATTTCTATTGCGGTCTCCTCTCTCTTTTTGTGACAGGCGTTAATGTATTGTGCCGCTAGAAGGATACAGTTTTCCCCCCAGTAAATATTAAAGCTGTGTTTTATTGTCTAACTCTGTGAATTGTTGCATAAAAATAATAGGTTAAATAACAAAACTGGATTTAATTAACAAAGAAGTTAAATTAAAACTATTTATAAAAACGAAACAACCAAAGAAGAAAATGAAAGAGCTCTGAAACCTGCTCAAATGTTCTGGAATAAAAGGTGTTGCGGTCGTTGGTCATTTATAGGCTACTCCTTTATAACAGCACTCTCGCAAGATTCTCTCTTGCTTTCACATAAACGGTTCTTTATCTTTTATATCCGTTATTAATAGCCTATTTAAGTTTTAAGATGGCCTATAGCCTATGTTTCAGTGCATGCATTGACTGCTCCTTCAAATACACGCAATATACATATTGTCTTATTTGTGTTTAATTCGATGGAATTATAAACACGGACATGTGCATTTTTCAGAAAATACCATGTTTAATTTAATTAAAGAATATGTTAAAAGTTTGTTAAAAAGTATATGTTAAAATATACATAAATATATACCCTATTTATTTATATGTTATTTATAATACTTGCTTTCATCCATGTATATCCATTTTGCGGCAGTCCCGCGGGCCGAGGATAACGGCATGAACCCGAAGTCACAATCAAATCCCGTCCTGCGCTGCACTGTAGCATGGAGTCTTGTATGAAATAATTATGGTCTCAGCGCCTATTTAGCTGTAAAAACACGGTGATTTGCATTGGTTTGAGTTATCCAAGATCAATCGTAATGCAGTAGGTTATTGAATAAGTAAAAAAAAAAAGCCGAAAGGTTATTAAATATGTTTAGATATGGTTAAATACAACATGTTATATATGTATAAACATAACACGATAGTATTGTGTATCGGCGATCTCCCAGGGGGACAATATGGCGATCTGAAAATTTCATATATTGCCCAACACTAGCATCTACAGCAGGGGTCACCAAACTCGGTTCTGCAGGGCTGGTGTCCCTGCTGGGTTTAAGCTCCAACTTGCCTAAACACACCTGTCTGGATGTTTCAAGTATAGCTAGTAAGAGCTTGATTAGCTTGTTCATGTGTTTGATTAGGGTTGGAGCTAAACTCTCCAGGACACCGGACCTCCAGGAACAAGTTTGGTGACCCCAGATCTACTAATGAAAAGATTTGCTTCATGTTTGAAGACTATATTGTTGACTGGTCTGAATTGTTCCTGATACACTAAAGTTCATTCACTCATTTTCCTTCATCTTTGTCCCTTATTTATCAGTGGTCACCTCAGTGGAATGAACCGACAACTATTCCAGCATATGTTTTACACAGCGGATGTTGGCGCAGTGGGAAGCGTGGTCGCCTCACAGCAAGAAGGTTGCTGGTTCGAGCCAAGGCTGGGTCAGTTGGCATTTCAGTGTGGTGTTTGCATGTCCTCTCCGTGTTGGGTGGTCCGGTTTTCCCCACTGTCCAAAGGTGAATTGGGTAAGCTAAATTGTCTGTAGTGTATGTGTGTGAATGAGTGTGTGTGGATGTTTCCCAGAGATGGGTTGCAGCTGGAAGGGCATCAAATGCGTAAAACATATGCTGGATAAGTTGGCGGTTCATTCCACTGTGGTGACCAAAGGGACTAAGCTGAAAAGAGAATGAATGAAGGTGTGAATTCTCCGCTTCTGAAGTGTCAGAGCTGAATCTCAACACTTGGTGGCGCAAAAGACACAAGCAGCAGCTTTCACAATGTAATACGATCATCTCATCAGCGGTTATGCTCTGTCTGATGTTCTTGGACATAAATGAATGTCTGTGACAGAGAGTGTGTGTGTGTGTGTGTGTGTGTGTGTGTGTGTGTGTGTGTGTTTGTGTGTGTCTGCATGAAGACTGGAAATGGAGTTGCGCTGTGGGAAATGTGTTTTGAGAGACTGTCTATATTGGATCCGTGTGTGCACCCACGTTGCCGACAAAAGGTGAGTAGCAATGACTGGGTGGGTGTGTGTGTGTGTGTGTGTGTGTGTGTATGTATGTGTGCTGCTCACTCAGTGGGAGACAAAGTTCCACTTTGTCACATGGTTATGCTCAATCTGATGTTCCTGGATGTAAAATGGTCAAAAATGAACAGTTCTGTGTAAGACGAGAGGCTGAATCCAACTATAAATGCTGATTCAGTGTAGTTGGGGCTAGAGGTTTGTTGAATGAGAAAATTAATGAACATATAAACTAAAAACGTAAACATTATTTGCACATTTTAAACCGTAACAGAGATTAACTTTATGATTTTAAGCTGTGATATTTTCTGCTTTCATCATGATTTCCAAGGTTTCAACACTAGAATTATACCAGTCTGACTGTACGTAGGAGACTGTGATGAATATAATTTATGTCAGGTCATATTTACAAAGCTTCTGCTGAGGTTTTAGAGTAAAGCAAATATAATAAATAAGGGCTTTTAGACACTCCACTACATCTCTAGCTGTTTTAAATTCGCTGTAAACTACGACTTCAGCTGTATACCTGTTACCTGTTAACATTGGGGTGTGAAAATAAGGGATACGCCCACCATAATAAGGGAGAACATTATGAAAATAAAAAAAAATATCCCCATATTAAACATGTTTTTCTGGAGTTGTTTCATTGTAAATATACAGTTAAACGGTCAGTAATATTTATTAATATTATTATTTACAAAAGAAAATGTAATAGTATACATTAGCAAACAGCTTAGCTCAGTGGTCCTCAAACTTTTTTCACTAAATACCACCTCAGAAAAACATTGTTTCTCCAAGTACCACCATAATGCCCAGTATTGAAATACAGTAGTGTATAGGCCTAATTAAGCAGCTACAGCACTGCACAGTTCAAAAATGTAGCGGATTCTTATTATTATTAATATTTATTACAATTATTATTATTTATTTTCATTATTATTACTATTCTAAATAGTTTGAACAGAGAAATTAGATCTGCTTACTGCGCATTAAAGTAGGCTTTGTGTGTCAGAAAAGCAAGTGATTAAACTATACCTGTCGACATCGGGATATAAAAATACGGGATACACCCCCAACAACCGTGACAAATACAGGGAGGAAAATAGCTTCAAATGAAAGGATACATAACAAACATTACAAATTTGAAAATAAAAGGTTTAGTCTTATAAAATTACTGATCACATCTGTGTTATTGTACGCATCAAAGGGTTAAAAGTGTGTTCATTTTTAACCTTAATTATTCAGCGATTCCTCCACGTACCACTAGAAGGAAGCTTGTGTATCACTACTGGTACACGTACCAGTTTGAGAACTACTGGCTTAGCTTATTAAAATGATCTATTATAAAGAGTCAAGTTATCAAATCTCATCAATCTTTTCCCACTGTATATCTTACACATTCTGAATAAAGAGCGACGAATGAATCATTTATTCCGATTTTTCGTTTGATTACATTAAATAACAGAGGCGTCACTTTAAAAACGCACACATCTATCATTATAATGAAAGCAGGGGCGTAAATCCCGGGGGGGACAGGGGGGACGTGTCCCCCCGCATCCGAGGGTTGTCCCCCCCTCCAAAAAATGTATATATATATAAAAATTGCACCCTCCAACGTGAAAAATATATGTATCTATATCTAAAATAATTTTGTAAGTTGAAAAAACAAACGCAAAAAAGTGCATTTAGAAATAGAGTTCCCCCTCCCCTTCCTCACAGTGGTTTGGTCCACTGCCTGCTTTCGCGGTTCTCACCCACTCTACACAGACGAGACGAGCCTGGTGTACCGGTGCCGTGCTGCTGCAGCTAAATCACTGTTTAACTCCAGTACGTATGGTTTAATTAACTGTAAATAAAGCGATTTCTCTTTAATGTAGTTGATACAGACTCATTCATAAATTAGTAGCATCAAAAATGCTGATTACCGATGTAATTTTCCATGAATGTGCTACATTAGCGATTAAAACATTACATGTCTAGTTAACGTAGGCTTGTTTACAATAGTTTTTTTGCATAGTGTGCTGCAACTAAGACGCCAAAGTCAATGTAACGACTTGTCATGGCATAATGTTAAATAAAGCAAGTTAAATTAACCCCTTAGAGATTTTACATACTGTAATTCTTTAAATAATTGATTTTGTTACAAAACAATACTTATTTTTTTATATATCTTTTTCACAATAACCGTTTCAGTCATGTTTAAATTGTGTTGTATGTTGTTGATGGCTGGACTGTTAACAAGATAAAGCAATAAATAATTTTGAAGTAAAATCTGCTTTGTCATTGAACCTGAAAAATACTTTTGAAAATAACTATAATGACGCAGTGTCCATGCTACAATAATAATGATACATTCGAAGTTTTTCCACTGTGCCAACATATCTTTATAAGTACAATTTGACTGTATTATTTGTGTCCCCCTCAAAAAATTGCTCATGAGAAATTTTACATTCATTGTCCCCCCCTACTGTTAAATGAAATTTACGCCCTTGAATGAAAGTATTCGACTGCTTTCCTAACGCTTTATGCTCATTTAGGACAAAATTAGTTATTGTATAATGTATAATAATGTGTATATGTCTGTTCAAACACGCAACCAAAACCCATTATCCACTTTCGCTCCGCATCAAATTGCATGTACAGAATCCATTTGGGAAACGGTGTCTGTTTATCACTATGGAGCGCGTCTGACAGTCACGCACCGCTTTATGACTGTTTTAGGATTGCATAGGAGGAGCGACGGCACCTGTAATGAAAAGGAAAGGGAATCCTGCTGTTTTTATATTTATTTTAAAGTGTTTCATGCCTAAATAAACCGAAGCACAGAACTGACTCACATTTAAGAGCAAGTGGTGGCCCCTGGTGGTTCGGCGGTATGGGTTGCGTATAGGGAGGATCGGCTCTTTAATGTTTATCGCCACCCTTCAGAGAAAGACTGAAAATACAGGAGAAATACGGGAAAACACCTTTACAGGATGATAGCGGGATAGAACTGTAAAATACAGGAGAATCCCGGGAAAAACAGAAGGGTTGACGGGTATGGTTTACGCATAAAAGTTTAACAAAATAAAAATGTTAATTAAACGCTTTGCTGAGTGCAGGATAAATGGCAGGCAGCAGTCAGCTTCATGTTTGTGGAGAGATTTAACCAAACTCCACTGCCAGAAATACTCATTGTGTAGTTTTGAATGTCTGTTGTTATATAATACAGTATTTTAAAGTTAGGAAGACTTGCGTGCTTTGAGGAGCTCTTACACAATTAAATCTTATTTCGAAATTGTTAATGTGATTATTTAATTCACCTTTATTTGTACAGCGCTTTTACAGTGTAGATTGTGTCAAAGCAGCTGAACAGAGAGGATTATAGTGAATTTAAGGTGTCAGTTTAGTGTGTTTTAACTTCACTACTGAGACTCCAAACACTGAAGAGTAATCTATCGATGCGCAGCTCTACAAGTCCCGAACCATTTTTCCTGTTGCCAAATGTCTTGTGCAGAGCTTCAGTCTAAGTGCCGGAGGCTGGAGAACGCTGGACGACGAAGACTTGTCTGTCCCTAGAGTCTCACAGGAATCAGTCTCATGCTCTCCACTCCTCTGTGACCACCACGACAGCTGCTCAGGATACGGCCTGGTCCAGGATTATGGAAACCTTGGGATCATCTCTTTGCTGGTCTTGGATCACATCAGTGGTGCTGCATAATCTTTAGTGTATGTGTGTAGTTGTGTGTGTGTGTTTGTGTGTGGGTGTTTCCCAGTACCAGGTTGCAGCTGGACGGGCATCCGATCTGTAAACCATATGCTGGTTAAGTTGGTGGTTCATTCCGCTGTGGCGACCCTTGAAATACAGACCAAGCTGAAGGAAAATGAATGAATAATACAAACGTCAGACAGGTAATCTCCAGTATTAACTTCTATGTCCTTTTATATGTAATTCAGTGTCGTTTCAATGTGTTTTGAATATGAGTTTAAAATAAATCTGGAATGAGCAATGGGATTGTGCAGTTTTGACTCCAGATGGTGGCATTAAGCTGAAATGACCCACAGTAGGAGAAAATGGAGGCTCAGTGTCATAGAAAGTGCCAGAAATAGTTTCTGGACGAGCTCTTAATGTTCTGCTCTTCATCCACTGGCTGAGAGCACTAAGAGAACCAGCAGAACCAGAGCAATGATTTTAGAGAGATATGGAGAAAGAGATGATCAGTGCGCTCAAACACACGTTACTGTTTTATCCTAAAATGTTGATTGTTAAATGTACATTTTATTCAGCATTATTATTATTATTTTTCCACCTGGGGATACTCATCTTGAGGTCTCTACAGATTGTGCAGCACCATTGATGCGATCCAAGACCTGTGAAGTGGTGATGCATAGAGGCTTTCTAGATCCATAATCCTGGACCCGGCCATATCCTGAGCAGATGCTGTGTCGGTCATGGAGGAGTGGAGAGCGTGAGACTGATTCCTGTAAGACCCCAGTGACAGACGAGTCCCCGCAATGATCCCATGGGCCAGCCTGAACACCTGCAGCTTCTCCACGATGGACGTCCAGTGTTCTCCACCGCCAAGGCTGCAGCTCTGCACAAGACGTTTGGTCAATGGAGAAACGGTCATGCCCAACTGAGCCATTTCTCTCCAGGTTATTATTTTTTTTCTTTTCCTTCACTTTGGTCAATTGGTGAAGTTTGTTCTGCCACTGGTTTGGGACTTGTGTAGCTGCGCATAGATGGATTACTCTTCAGTGTTTGGACTTTCAGCAGTGAATATAGAACTGAACTTCAACTCTGAACACTGGACTGACGCAGTTTGAATCTACTAGATATTTTATGTTAAGCTGCTTTGACAATCTACATTGTAACAGCGCTAGATCAATTGAATATTTCTGTTTTTCGTACTACTATTTATTCAATTCATCTTTAGCGCTTTTACAATGTAGAGTGAATCAAAGCAGCTGAACACAGAAGTTTATAGTAAACTGAGTCACTAAGATCAAAATCTTCTATTAGTCCCTCAGTCCAGACTGTATCGTAGAAAGGACAGAGCTTTCTCGGTGGCAGGTCCTCTGTTATGAAACACTTTGACATGCGGCCATTTTAGACTCAAGGGGCAATGTATTTATATAGCACTATTTAACACAACCAGATGTTGACCAATGTCCTGCACACTACACATCACAACACAGAACAAATATAACATTATAGCTAAAACAGACAATTTTCATTGATACAATGCCAAATCAAAAAGGTAAGCTTTCAACCTAGATTTAAAAACAGACAGAGATTATATAGATCTAATACAGAGGAGCAGATCATTCCACAACCTAGGAGCAGCTACTGCGAAGGCACGTTCACCCTTGCATTTCAGCCTCGACTTAGAAATACATAACAGTCTCTGGTTAGGTGACCGAAGAGACCAGCCAAACTGATGCTCAGTTAACATGTCTGATAGATGAGAAGGTGGCACACAATTTAAATGTTTAAAAACCAAAAGAAGAATTTTAAAAGTGACTCGATCGGCGCACAGGCAGCCAGTGGAAAGAGCGTAGACTGGAGTAATATGGTCATGTTTCTTGGTAACTTAAAAGCTTTGCAGCGTTTTGAATTAGATGTAAACGGGATAAGGTTGTCTGACTAATTTCTTTCTGTCTTTATTTTTTTACTAGATAAAATATATTTAATTTATCTCTATTTTTAAATCACTCCTAAAAACGTACCTATTTAGCTTGGCTTTTTAAATATCATTGTAATAGTCCTTCCAGCTGCTAAATAAAAAAAATAAATTCAGTCATTTCTCTCGTCTTATATTTATGCTTTTATATTCGGTCTTTTTATTTGACTTTGTCTCGTGTGCAGCACTTTGGTCATTCTTGTGACTCTTTTTAAATGTGCTCTAAATAAACGAACCTGAATTGTAAAGGTTTTTTCAGCTGTGAAGTGTTGCATTAAAACACAGCGATGGCGACTGATCATCACTCGAACACTTCTGCATCAGCTCGCAGTGTTTTATTATTCACAAATGATCATTTCTGTGGACCCGCTTTGGCCTCCAGCTCAGTAATCAGACTTGATCATGAAATCTGGCAGAAACACTGAACACAAAAACGACAAGAAAAGCTGCTGTGGCTGTTCACAAACCCTGTGTTTATCCCACATCTCGTAGAGGATCTAGAAAGTCGGCGTGAGAATAAAATCGGTGTCAGATCAGGCTTATAAAGCAGCAGTAAACGTGATATTGGCATCAGTGCAGGAGGGTGTGTGTGTGAGTGTTTGTTCAGTTTCAGGTGCAGCCGCAGGGATCTCCACACTTCCTCTTGCGGCTCCAGAGCAAACGCAGCTCGTCTGCAGAGTGTTGAGGAGACGACAGCATGTCCACATAACACTCCTTCTCGCACAACCAGCCGGAATCCTGACAACACACAACATCATCAGCCATATACGGGGAGTGCAGAATTATAAGGCAAGTTGTATTTTTGAGTATTAATTTTATTATTGAACAACAACCATGTTCTCAATGAACCCAAAAAACTCATTAATATCAAAGCTGAATATTTCTGGAAGTAGTTTTTAGTTTGTTTTTAGTTTGAGCTATTTTAGGAGGATATCTGTGTGTGCAGGTGACTATTACTGTGCAGAATTATTAGGCAACTTAACAAAAAA
>CAIGQQ010034113.1:3465-13636 GCA_903798035.1 Danio albolineatus | reverse complement strand
TGCAAGGACACTCAAAAGCCTGCCATCCATGGATTCTGTCAGTGTTTTGATCTGTTCACCATCAACATTGCGTGCAGCAGCAACCACAGCCTCCCAGACACTGTTCAGAGAGGTGTACTGTTTTCCCTCCTTGTAAATCTCACATTTGATGATGGACCACAGGTTCTCTATGGGGTTCAGATCAGGTGAACAAGGAGGCCATGTCATTAGTTTTTCTTCTTTTAGACCCTTTCTTGCCAGCCACGCTGTGGAGTACTTGGACGCTATGATGGAGCATTGTCCTGCATGAAAATCATGTTTTTCTTGAAGGATGCAGACTTCTTCCTGTACCGCTGCTTGAAGAAGGTGTCTTCCAGAAACTGGCAGTAGGACTGGGAGTTGAGCTTGACTCCATCCTCAACCCGAAAAGGCCCCACAAGCTCATCTTTGATGATTCCAGCCCAAACCAGTACTCCACCTCCACCTTGCTGGTGTCTGAGTCGGATGGAGCTCTCTGCCCTTTACCGATCCAGCCACGGGCCCATCCATCTGGCCCATCAAGACTCACTCTCATTTCATCAGTCCATAAAACCTTAGAAAAATCAGTCTTGAGATATTTCTTGGCCCAGTCTTGACGTTTCAGCTTGTGTGTGTTGTTCAGTGGTGGTGGTTTTTCAGCCTTTCTTACCTTGGCCGTGTCTCTGAGTATTGCACACCTTGTGCTTTTGGGCACTCCAGTGATGTTGCAGCTCGGAAATATGGCAAAACTGGTGGCGAGTGGCATCTTGGCAGCTGCAGCTTGACTTTTCTCAGTTCATGGGCAGTTATTTTGGTTTTTCCACACGCTTCTTGCGACCCTGTTGACTATTGTGAATGAAACGCTTGATTGTTGATGATCACGCTTCAGAAGCTTGGCAGTTTTAAGAGTGCTGCATCCCTCTGCAAGATATCTCACTATTTTTGACTTTTGGGAGCCTGTCAAGTCCTTCTTTTGACCCATTTTGCCAAAGGAAAGGAAGTTGCCTAATAATTCTGCACAGCTGATATAGGGTGTTGATGTCATTACACCACAGCCCTTCTCATTACAGAGATGCACATCACCTAATATGCTTCATTGGTAGTAGCTTTCCAGCCTATACAGCTTGGAGGAAGACAACATGCATAAAGAGGATGATGTGATCAAAATACTCATTTGCCTAATAATTCTGCACTCCCTGTAATTAATTCCCATTTTATCAGTGGAAAGTTGTCCGTGATCAATGTGTTCTGCTACAGGTGTGACGCGATGCTGAAATCCTTCTTTTATCAACCATGAGAACACAAAGCTTGCATAATTCCTTTTAACGTACCGTACACTGTAAAAGTGAATCCTCCAGCTAAGCCTGGGAAGCCCAAAGCGTTTCTGTGAGGCAACGTTCCCTCCTCAATCTGAGGAAACACAGACTATAATCACCAGAAAATCAAGCATACAGAAACATGACACAGGTATTACATGAATGCTTTAAAAACACAGATGAAAATAGAAGCTTAAATGTGAAAGACTGATTGTCAATATTAGATTTTTTCTTCACAGAGACCCTTCAATCGATCCTGCAGAATTCCTTTTGCATAATACTGAGACGTTCTTTTATAAGCAAACACGCTTCACTTTGAAACATCTAGAACACAAGCAAACTCTTTTTACAGGATTATTATTTATTACAATTTTCTTTTAAAAGGGTTTAAGAATACTTCATTTGCACCTTACAATTATTTTTCAGAATTATATATCGTTTGAAAGTCGTTTTTTATTCTGACTAAGAACAATGGGTTTACATTTCACAACTTTTTAGTTTTTTGAAAATGTTTTTTTAAAGAATTTGATTTGATTTAATTTATTTTCGAATAAATGAAATATCCTACATAAAATATCTTTAACAAAAAATACATTTCAACATGGTCGAAAATGGAGCAGGATGAAGCACAAGCTTATTATTTTCACACACATCATCCGTCTTTTACTTATTTCTTTTTTTTTTACTTGTCTCTTCTTTTTACATTTTACATATTTGATCCTTTTGGCATCTTCAACATACTACATGTTTGATTCCATTTATACATTTGCATTTTGTTATATAGACTCAAAAACAAAAATCAAAACATAGTACTGCAAATAGCCATTAATTTAAATGTCATCATACCTTCCTCATTTTGTCCCTTTTCAATCATCTTCATCATTATACGCCTTTAATAATATATATTTATACAACTTTTTAAATTGATTAATATCCTGATATTGTTTGAGACTCTGTTCTGTTCCATGATTTCACACCACATACAGACATACACCAGCTATTTAAAGTTGTCCTTGTTTCAATCTGCTAAAATGTAGTTCTTCTCTCAGATTATATCCCTCTTGTCTTTCCTCAAAAAACTTTTGGATGCATAAATTGTGCTGGTTTAAATTTAACTAAATCATTGAACTTAAGTATCTTCAATTTAAAGTATAAAGGATTTGTATGCTCCAAATACCTCACATTTTCTATTAGTCTAATGACTGAATTTTAAGTTTACGCCGTTAATTCAGACATTTTTTTTGTACTAAAGCCGTGGAAATTCTGTCATAAAACACTGTGAAAAGGAGCAGGATGAACAACATGATTAGACATTAAAAAAAGTAAGTGATTGCTCCATATTTTACATTTCTGTACAGAGGTCATGTGCCAAACTGCAGTTAAAAGTCGACAAATCAAAAATGAAATGACCAAAATTACATGAAACTCCGGAGGAAACGTGAATAGCGTGGTGACGTTGAATGATGTTAATCAATCTATGTGCTATAACATATATATATTTATATAACATGTTTTTATCTTCGATTGATCTCATGCAGCCACGTGGTGAGAGTTCGCAGGTCAGAGTTCACCAAGATTGAACTTTCTGCTGCGCAAGAATGGACATCTATGGAGCTTGAAAATGCAGTGTGACTTAAAGAGTTTACATCTCACAATTACTATTTTTTAAATAAACGTAAAACTTCATTTTATTTTTTCAGAATTGAGTTTGCATCTTGAAATTATTTTTTTATTCTGACTTGAGGAATGATGAGTTTACATTAAGCAATTCATTTTTTTAATCTCACTATTACTTAATCTTTTTTTAATCTTACTATTACTTAGTTTTACTTCAGAATTATGAGTTTAGATTTTGTATTGCAGTTTTTTAACTTTACAATTTTGTCTTTTGACAAGTTTACACCTTGACCTTAATTTTGGAACGAAGGCCCAATCCCAATTCTATTTTTGTACTCCTCCCCCTAGGCCCTTAAAACAAAGTGTAAATGGGAAGGGCTTTACATTTTACCCCTAAGAATTGGGCCAGCACTTCAACACCTGCACACGTCATCATATGTCATCGCCATCTCTTGCTTCATATGAGATCAGACGATCACGACTGCTGGAGTTATTCCAGTTGTGTTATTGTTTGTTGTTTATCTTCAGGAAATCACTGAAGGCGTATATTATGTTATCATAACCATCTAATGTGGCAATATGATCGTAACTGTACTGTGTGTTTACTCCGTGGCCATATTTATCTATGTAAACACACGAAAACAACATTAACATTATAGCAGACACTGTAAAAAGCTCATTCCCAGACACTAGACATTACTGACAGGGTATTCCAATGTCATCGAGTGTCAGAATGTTGTGGGACTGCTGTACAGGAGTTATGATTATGGACTATAGATCGTGAAATTTAGCAGCTTTTATTTTTAACGTTTTTTTTAAGCATGACAGTAAAACGGTAAAACACGAGTGCGGTTACGAATGTATTACACATGCTTGTTTGTTGTAAATATTCATAATAATGACAAAAAATACTAAATTGTGCATCTCCTGACTTCCGTGTGCAGCAGTGCTGCTGTTGTAGCTGGTGTATTCTGGGATATTTTCTTACCCCTTGGTTTCGAGTGTGGTCCTGGAAAATTTAAAGGGGTATCAAGCCCTTCCCCTTAGCCCTACGCCTTCAAGCTAAAGAGAATTGGGACCCCCCTACCCCTTAACGTGAACCAGCAAAACAAGGGGTAGGGGTAAGGGCTAAGGGGGAGAATTGGGATTGGGCCAAAGAGTTTACATCTGACAAATAAAATTTTTAAAGGATTCTGTTTAAATTAAATGCTTTAAAATAATTCTAGGTTTACCCCTGGAATTCTGACCTTTTTTTTTTTTTAATAATGAGTTTACATCTTGCAATTCTGAATATAATAATAAAAAAGAATTTTGTTTACATTTCATTTTAAGAATTCTAAATGTACACTACCTGACTAAAGTCTTGTCGTGGATTCCAGTTGTAAGAGCAACAAATAATAACTTGACTTCTAGTTGATCATTTGGAAAAGTGAAAGCAAAGAAGGTCAAGGTGCTCCAGGATTGGCCAGCCCAGTCACCAGACATGAACATTATTGAGCATGTCTGGGGTAAGATGAAGGAGGAGGCGTTGAAGATGAACCCAAAGACTCTTGATGAACTCTGGGAGTCCTGCAGGAACGCTTTCTCTGCCGTTCCAGATGACTTTATTAATGCGTTATTGGAGTCATTGCAGAGATGTGTGGATGCAGTCCTCCTCCAAGCTCATGGGAGTCACACACAGTGTTCATTCTGTCTCCACTGCAGCATGACTTTATATTCTATACTGGACATTATTTCTGTTCAGTGACGAGACTTTAGTCTAAGCTGAGTCAGACTGCACTGTCCTCATTAAATCAGTCAACATCAAGACATGATCATATTTTATTGTGGTAAATCAGTGTAATCTAGAGGCCTTTGCCTTCCATATAAGCCACTTCTGATACCAAATGATCAACTAGAAGTCAAGTTATTATTTGCTTTTCCTAAAACTTGGCTAGGTGACAACACTTTTGTCAGCTAGTGTACACCTTGCAATTCATAGCTTTTATTTCAGACCATCTTACACTGCAGTTTTTGTTTTTTTACTTCACAATTCATTGCTTCATAAACATTTCGTTCTAAGTTTACATCTCACAAATCAGTTTTTGAAGGTTTCTGGATTTAAATCTGACAATTCAGATTTTTTTTTTACCTCTAAAGAGAGTTTAAGAACTCTAGATTTACAACTTGAATTACTAAGAACTAAGATTACATCTGACTATTCTAAATGTTCTTTCCCAAATGTTATGTTCGGACTTTTTTCCTTGTAACTGTGTGTTCATACACCACAACTGTAAATCAGCTCATCATTCTCAGCTAAAACATAAGCAGATGAAAAGCAGATTGTCTGACCGATCTGAAGCGGAGAACTCCTCCGCCGTTATTGAGCCGCAGCGCTGACGTGTTGACAGACATCAGAGCAGTGGAATCCTCAGCTTCCCAGAGCAGAGTTCCCTCAAACCCCTGCAGAAGAACAACAGCACAAACACACAGCATCACGTTATATAGCAGCATTCAGAAAGATGCAGAAGAAAAGTACATCTCACAATTAGATTTTTAATAACTTTAATTTGGTCTGTTTGTAATTTTGGCTTTTTTGAAAACTGTCAAACATTACACAATGCTATTTGTGGATAGTAATTCTGCTTCCATTACAATTATAATTTGATACTATTATATTATGATCTCGCAATTCTATGTTTTGGCAATAATTCTGTTTACATTTTGCAATGGACTTTTTTCACAACTGTTGAAAACTGTTGTGACCCATGTTTTATTTTTGGTTAATAATTCAGTTTACTTTAATGCTGTTTCCATAATAAGCTACACTGTCTCCCTAATTTGAATTGAAATCTATTTAGAAATCTAGAAAAACCCATTCGTCTAGGAAATCCAGAAATCTATTTAGAAAATCTAGAGAAATCCAAAAATCAATACAAAAAAATCTAGAAAATCTATATATCTATGCAAACTATCTATCTAGAAAAATCTAGAAAATGCGTCCATCTAAAAAACCTAGAAAACCTATCTGTCAGTAACACTATCTATCTAGATAAATCTAGAAAATCTAGAAACGCACCTATTTGTGTGAACTAGCCATCTGGAAAAATCTAGAAAATCTAGAAAAACTTATCTAGGAAAACTATCTATCTAGAAAAATCTAGAAATGTGTCTATCTAGAAAATCTAGAAACACGTGTAAACTATCTATCTAGAAAAAAATCTAGAACATCTTTTTATTCAACTATCTATCTAGAAAATCTAGAAAACCTATCTATCTAGGAAAACTATCTATCTAGAAAAATCTAGAAATGTGTCTATCTAGAAAATCTAGAAACACGTATAAACTATCTATCTAGAAAAAATCTAGAACATCTAGAAAAACCCATCTAGCTAGAAAATCCATCCATCTAGGAAAACTATCTATAGGATCTAGCAAACCCATCTATCTAGGAAGACTATCTATCTAGATAAAATCTAGAAAGTCCATCTATCTAGGATATCCAGAGATCGATCTATCCAGGAAACCCAGAAAATCTATCTACAAAATCTAGCTGGAAAAGCTATCATCGATAAATCCATCAAATCTATCTATCTAGAAGCATTCAGAAAGATATTAGATCTATCTTTATATACAAAATCTAGAAAACTACACCTAGAAAAACTATCTATCTACAAAATGTAGAAAATCTATCTATCTAGGACAGGGGTGTCCAATCTAGGTCCTGGAGGGCCGGTGTCCTGCAAATTTTAGCTCCAACTTGCCTCAACACACCTGTAAGATGTTTCTAGAAAGCCTAGTAAGAGCTTGATTAGCTAGCCCAGGTGTGTCTGATTGGGGTTGGAACTAAACTTTGCAGGACACCGGCCCTCCAGGACAGAGCTTGGACATACTTGATCTAGAATATCTAGCTGGAAAAGCTATATATCTACAAAATCTAGAAAAAACATCTATCTACAAAATCTAGAAAAACCATCTATCTAGAAAATCTATCTATATAGGAAACCCAGAAAATCTATCTAAAAAATCTATCTGGAAAATCTAGAATGTCTATCTACAAAATCTGGCAAAAGCTATCTATCTAGGAAATGCAGAAAATCTATGTATCTAGCTGGAAAAATCTAGCTGGAAAAACTATCTATCTAGAAAATCTATCTATTTAGGAAATCTATATAGAAAATCTATATATATATAGAAAATCTACAGAAAAACTATCTATCTACAAAATCTAGAAAAGCTATCTATCTACAAAATATATCTGGAAAATCTAGAAAAATCTATCGATCTAGAAAATCTAGTATCTATCTAGGAAATCCAGAAATCTATGTCTAGGAAATCATAAACCTTTCATCGATCATTTTTCCCACAATTGACAGCAAGAACGAACACAACTTAATGAAGCGTTGTCTTATTAACAAGCCTACGTGTGTTCAAAAGAATCAAAAACGCCAACATTATGCCACATTTTCTGTAAAACATACTACAAAGTAAAACATACTATCTTTATTTAGCTTTTCGCTTGTACGGTGGCTCTAAATGGTCAAAACACCGCTCAAAACGCCTTTTCAAGTACATTACTGTAACACACTTTGTTCAAGAGCTGGTCTCAGTTCTTAGTTCTTTCATTTTATTTAAAAATATATTTATTTAACTTTAATTAAATCCCATTTTGTTATTTAACCTATTATTTTTATGCAAAAGTCAAGTTGCATGCTGAAATCATTTATTTTCGGCATGCTGATTTACGTGAAATCATTAATACAGCTCTTTATAATCACCTTGCAATTTTGAAATCATTGCTTTTTGTTTTGCTATTCAGGCAATTCAGTCCATAAGAACAGATCAAACTTTTACAAAGTTTTACAAATGAAATCAGTTGTTCACTGTATAAAAATAAAACATTTTGAATTATTTATATTTATAGGCCAGTATATATATATCGGTCATGGGCCTCCAAATCTAACGGTGCATTCACACGAGGCTTCAGTGTCAACGCCTGACAGAGGGCGTGTCTGAAGTTGGGGCTGACGCGATCATCATAGCAGCGTCAGCCAATGAAATTAGTCAACAATCGGCTACTGTCTGAGCTGGTGTATTTGCATACAGAGATCTGATTGGCTGACGCTTCCGTCGGCACTTGATAAGTTGAGAAAGTCCCAAATTCAGCAGTGAGCCTCTGAAGCGGCACCGACGGATCCACAATGCAGTTCGGCAATGCCTGACGTCACCCATTCAAAGTGAATGGAAAGCATTGACGCTGACGCTGCGTGTGAATGGGGCGTAAAGAGTTACGTTTATTGATATCGGCCCAAAAATCCATTATCGGTTCATCCCTAGTTCTCACGATTCAAATTTTATGTTAATTCTTTACATTACAATTATGAGATTCAGAATTCAGAAGTTTACATCTTGCAGTTCTGTTTTGTTAACATTTCTGTTTACATTACTGACTTTTGACAAGTTATAATCAATACTGAGTTACAGGTTCACATCTCACAATTCTATTATCATCCTTTAACATTACAATTCCGACTTCTCATTATTAACAGCAGTCAAACGGTCAGATGGTCGATCATTTGACTGCCAAAATGATTGCCTTGTACCCTGAAATAGATTACAAGAAGCTTTCTCTTCTAAAATTCATATTTCATCTCCTCATCATTTTCTATCTGACGCAAAGCTGTGTAATCACTGACAGAGCTTTATATTCTGCCTTTAATATTCATCTGATTTCATGGTGTTCATTCTGCTCGGCTAGAAATGCTTTTTCTTTCATTTCACAAGCTAATACCATTTCACCTCAACTCAATATTCTGGGTCGAATTATACTCTTATGTAGCAAGAAGATGTATAACGTGGGATACTGAACATCCAGCTGGCTGTTAGCTCTCGATACACAGTTTGACTCTAAGTCGCTTGATGTGAATGATCATCTCTTATTAAGTCATAAATGCAGGAGTTGTGCCGTAAATGTTTAGGAGAAATACCTTTGGAAGAATGAACTGCTCCACGGGTTTGTAAAACATCCCACCAACAGCAGTTCCTGGACTCACTGAGCTGAATCGAGCGCTCATCACTGCCTCCTGCACACACACACACAAAACACATAAATACACAACATGCACACATACACAAAATTTTAATTGGATTTAACCTGTTTTGATGCATGTTTTCATTCATTCATTTTCTTGTCGGCTTAGTCCCTTTATTAATCTGGGGTCGCCACAGCGGAATGAACCGCCAACTTATCCAGCATTTGTTTTACACAGCGGATAACCTTCCAGCTGCAACCCATCGCTGGGAAACATGCATGTTTTCTTTTACTGTAAAGCACTTTGTTACTTCTTTACTGTAAAAGGTCCTATGGTAATCAATTTTACTTGTACAAACACCCACACGTATACATACAAACTGACACAGGAGTGCACAGATGCAGACACATCCACAGGGCGGATTAACATAAGGGCTAGGTGGGAAAGCCCACGGAAGAAGGGGGCCCTTGACTGGCTGAAGAACTAATTTGCACTATGACGTGGGAAATGCCTCTTTGCGTTATGCTTTCTCTCAGCAATAATGTGAAGTATTCCTTTCAGTTCTGTTCAAAAACAGTGACGCCGGCGCTAAACTGGGGCTCGGAGTGGAAGTAGCCCAATCAGAATATTGAATAGCCCTGTTTTAGTCAGCCATAAGGGTGATCAGACGTTCCAATTTTCCTGACAGTCCCTTATTTCAGCACTACCGCAAGAACCGTCCAGCCAAATGTAGGATATACCAAGCTCGTAGTAGAAGAAAATAAAAATAAAACAGTCCTTATCATTGATTAACTTGTAGTAACAGAAGCTGGGATAGGCGGAATCATGCTGAACGGACTCATAACTGAAGCACAATCTCGGCCGTGCGGCTGTTAAAGCTGGACACAAAACAACCAGTGTGCGCCCGCAGCAGCAGTTATCTAAAAGCAGTTATCACAACGTAGGTCGTTGCGGAGTATGCATTTCAGGTAAATACACTCGGTTATGCTTTACAGTAAGTCTAACCAGCTAGAAAGCAAACTTTTATATGAATGTTTACTTTGCATCTTTTATGAAAACGACAGTAATAATTATTAATATCTATCCATCTATCCATCTATCTATCTATCTATCTATATATATTTTTTATATATATAAATCAAATAGTGGAATATTAGATAATAATATTAATTAGTAACTTATGATTAACAATAACAACTATGTATATACATACATACATATATATATATA
>CAIGQQ010034110.1:0-10544 GCA_903798035.1 Danio albolineatus | reverse complement strand
TGTTTAATAGAAGGAATTTCTTTATATATATATATATATATATATATATTTATGTATTTATTTTTTTAATTCATTGTTCCATTTCATTCAATTCAGAAGATAGTGATTTAATTATAAAGCAATTTTGCATCACAATATAAAAATTATTGTAGCATCGCAATAAAACATTTCCTCCAATTCATTTATAATGTTTTATACTATATTGATAACCACAGTAAAATTCTTCATGTGTTTTTAGGAAATTATTTAAAAATATATTTGTTTTATGCATTGATGCAGAATTTTTGACATCAGCATCATGATGCATCATAAAACAGTTAAATTCCACTGCTCGACTATTTGCATGTTTGAATTTGTAATAACAAACATAAAAAAAAACAAATAACTATGGTGTGGTTATTAGTCTAGAGATTTAAAAAAAAACTGGAGAAGATGCACTGTGATCTATTGAGAATTGTTCAATAATCAAATGATTTTCCTTTGAATAATAATTTGTAAATGTAATCAAATCTAATGAGGAGAATAGCAAATATTTCACACTCTTCTATTCAGAACACCATATAATGTTTGGTTTAAATGTAGGTATTTCATGTCACGCTATTAATATGGGCTAGATTACTCATGACATGTCATGTTAGATCCAGAACTACTGAACACATCCATACCTTATGTTTCTCAGCCAATGGGGTACATGCACACTGGCTTTTAATTTTCAGAAAGCCAGCTTAGGGTTCTTCCGGTGAACTGTCATCCCATTACAAAGTCACCACGTTTAAGATCTGGTTTCTTTAAAAATCAATGATCTTCCCTGCCTGATTGATATACAATATAAAGCGGGTCTCAGACCGTACAAGAAGTACTGTATTAAATTACATTGTTCTGTTCAATTAAATACTGGAATTTTTTTTTACCACAGTATTTTCAGTGGAGTTTCAGCACCCGTCTGTTGCTTCTGGCAGCACGTTCATTTAAACTTTCATCTTTCATCTAATAATTCCTTACATTTATATTTATATGGCGCTTTTCTGGACACTCAAAGTGCTTTACACATTGGGGGGGGATCTCCTCATCCACCACCAGTGTGCAGCATCCATCTAAATGACGCGATGGCAGCCATATTGTGCTAGACCGCACACCACACATTGGTGGAGAGGAGACACTAATGATGAAACTAATTTTGATATGGGGATGGTTAGGAGGCCATGGTGGACAGAGGCAAGTAGGCAAATTTGGCCAGGATGCTGGGGTTAAATCCCTACCTTTTTTCGAAAGACATCCTGGGATTTTTAACGACCAGAGTCAGGACCCCAGTTTAACGTCTCATCCGAAAGATGGCACTCACTGAGCAGTATAGAGTCCCCATCGATGTACTGGGGCGTTAGGACCCACACAGACCACAGGTTGAGCGCCCCCTGCTAGCTCACTAACACCATTTCCAGCAGCAACCTAGCTTCCCCCTGTGGTCTCCCATCCAGGCTACTGACTGGGCGCAGCCCTGTTTAGCCTCAGTGGGAATGTTGCAGATAGCTAGCTACTGGCTCATTTCAACAACTTAAAGAATGCTTCAGTCTATTTAACTCATTGTATTTTAATTACATTACAGCATTGATGCTGTAAACGGAACGTTCACCGGATGTTTATCAGTGGCTGAAAATCACTTGCTGTGCATATACCCAATTGCAATAGAATAATAAGATTCTTTGAATCATTCTGATGTATTTCTGCGGCCTTCAGTGGTCTCATTTATTATTTTAGACAAATCAGCATCTCATGGGCAAACAAATTCTCACCTCTCATCAGGTGAGTCAGAAAACCAATTAGATGGTTTGTAGGAACTGTTGGTTTTTGGTTCCACAGGGTCATCATGCCACAGCAAACCTATGGAAAAAATAAGATATGCAGGGAGATGATTTTGAGGTATGTTTTAGTCAAATTAAATCAACTGCTAGCATCTTGCCTACAGTAAACTGCACTGTAAAAACGCTGGGTCAACTATGGACAACCCCATCAAACTTAAAATAATTTTAAAATGTAACCCCAAGGGTTTGCCCGTATTTGAGTTGAAACAACCGAGCATTTTATAAATATGAATTAATATGAAATACATGTGCGATTCAATGCAAATGTTAACCTTGCAATGAAAAAAAGGAAGCTTTCACCAAAATAGCAAAAACGTTTCTATGGTTTTGTGCCAGCAAGTATTTTACAGTACTTGAAAAATATTCAAAAACGTCTCTGTCAATGTTTTCAAACAATTATATTTGATTTTTGACAATCAAAGTGTCAACTTCACGTCTGTCACGTCCATAACAAAGCTTTTCCCTCATAAACGCAAAAATGTCAATGTTTGTTCTACAGTGAGCAACTCTTAACCTTTTGATTATCATTGTTTCTTTTGGGTTGTGCAGTTTAATTCACAGAATTTCTACAACGTATGTTGTATACTGTAAACTTGCTGAAAAAAAATTGGTCACATCCATAACGCATGTTTCTTTTCCTCATTTAAAATAAAAAATGTTTGCAGATTGATATTTTTTTGATCCCAAAACTCTGGTTAGTATTTTTGGAAAATATAAACAGATGTTTCAACATGATGTTAAAATATACTTTCTCTGTGAATCTATGGTTTGAATTTTTACTGTAAATGTCACATCTATACAGCTGGAATTGCTCGTATATGATGATTTTTGTAACATTTTACACAGTTAATGTTAGATAATATAATGTAAAGAATGAACAATACATTCATTAAAGTATTTATGTTTGTTAACGTTGGTTAATGAAAATACAGTTGTCATTGTTAGTTCACGCTAACTCACTCACTAACATTAATAAACACATCATTGAAATTTAATAATGGATTAGAAAATGTTGACCTATGATTAATAAATGATGAACAAGTATTGTTCACGGTTTGTTCATGTTAGTAAATACATGAACTAACATTATCTACATATTGTAAAGGGTTCTAATTTTGTTAAACTATTAAAATAGTGTTTTACACAATTTCAACGTTTAACTACACACAAAAAGTCACACAATACTTGTGAAGATTACATTTAAAGTTTCAAGATATTTAATTACTACCACAGATTCACTTTGTACCTTTCGTAAACACTAAGAATACATGGGGCTCTGTTATGAACATAAAAAAAGCCATATTACAAAGGTGTGACACATTTACCCCTCTGTCCTCCTTGTTTTGCCAGTTTCACATAGTCCGAGTCTGAGGCCTGAATCCCCACACGGCGTCCTTTAGTCCTTTCTTCGGGAGTGGTCTCTGCAGTCGCAGACAAACCTGGGATCTGGGACGAGGGTCCAACTGCTCCATTTGAATTAGCATTTTGAGCTTGTTTTACACCTACAATTCAGTTAGAATATCTGATTTATTATGCTATTTGTACAAAGGTGTTCACCAAAAATATATATTTTAAAAACATATGTGTCATTATTTGTAAGTAATTCAGGCATGCAGTGGTCTTGTACAGAAGACAATAGGGTACTGTGTTTCCCTGAAGGGCCATTACCCGGTTTCGTCCGGCGATAGTTGGGCTCGGCGGCCATGACTGCTGTTTCAATGGTCAGTGGTGGTTTGGTAGCTCTGCAATTCCATAAAGAGTTAAGTTAAGTGCTTCGTCTTTATTTAAACCGGAAGGTCAGCTGAACTATTGTCCTTTAATGCGTTATTATATCATCAAATTAAATCGCGAATTTATGTCAGTGTCAACTCGACATATTGCACTAGTCATTTCATTACTGTCAAGTCAGCTGCGAAATTGTAGCTTTTAAAACCAACAACGCGAATAAATACCGCGAACATATCCTGTATTTCGGAACACTGAGGTTATTTTAGCAAATTCTCAGAGGGTTTTTCTTGTTTATGTGTTAGCTGTCGAGTCAACCTGGTCGCCTAGTAACAAAAGCAGCATCAGGACCACAAGCACCTTCAATATAAGGCGAGTCGAGCATTAGCACAAATTTTAAAAGTGAAAATCACAGGCATAACAGATAAAAGCACATTTTGGTGCGGTATTCGAACATTTTAGTTGCATGGCTATTCATATTATTGATGCTAATGAAAGATGTGGTAAAGACAAAGCTTACGTCGTGTAAAGCAGCGCTGAGAAGGGGGACGCCTAGATTCTGCTCTTCTTCATCAGTCTGAGCTGCGCATTTGGCTGGGAAACGCCTTTCCTGCCACCTACTGGACAGGGAATACTCTTCCGCCACACCTTCCACAACACACGAAGGATCATTACAGGACTTTTTGTTGCATTATAA
Source organism: Danio albolineatus (assembly GCA_903798035.1). Classification (NCBI taxonomy): domain Eukaryota; kingdom Metazoa; phylum Chordata; class Actinopteri; order Cypriniformes; family Danionidae; genus Danio; species Danio albolineatus. Next base: position 6,263 of record CAIGQQ010034110.1, on the reverse strand, counting down.
TTGTAGTTTAAGTATTTGTGAATTTGTTGTATTTTTGAAAAAATGGTACTTAAAATGTTACGTAAAATAAATGGAATGTAAAATAGATGAATTGTCAAAAAGCTCAAGAGGCTTTACTTTGTCAGCTGAGGAAGTTCAACCTTCCAAAGGAGCTGCTGAAAAAGTTCTTCCATCATTAAAACCATCCTCTGCACGTCAATAACTGTCTGGTTTAGCTCAGCTACCAAATCTGACCTCCAAAGAGGTCTTTATTGTTAATCACCTGTTTCTAAATGTTCTGTCTCTAAAACTGAGGGGGATTTCCTGTATATTTTTGTCCTGTGTCTGTAATTGTGTTGCACTGTAGAAGCTCTGTCACGAAAACAAATTCCTCGTCTAAACATAACTGGGAATAAAGCTCTTTCTGATTCTAATTTTCTATCTATCTATCTATCTATCTATCTATCTATCTATCTATCTATCTATCTATCTATCTATCTATCTATCTATCTATCTATCTATCTATCTATCTATCTATCTATCTATCTGTCTATCTGTCTGTCTGTCTGTCTGTCTGTCTGTCTATCTATAAATTAATAGTTTTTTGTTTAATTGATTATAATTCAAAGGGTAGCGATTTAATTATAAAATAATCATTGTTGCATCACAATACACATTTTCCTCCAATTAATTTATAATAGATTAAAAAATCAGCTACAGTAAATCTTTTTGTAAAACTTTATTTCGATGGTCCTTTTGAGTATTAGTCGACTGTCTACTTAATATCTATTGATACTGACATTCAACAGATATTTAACTGACATATCAACTTACAACCCTACCCCCAACCCTAACCCTAACCTCAACCTAACAGTGTACTTATAATCTAATGAGAATTAGTTGCAATGTAACTTATATTCAACAAACGGACCATCAAAATAAAGTGTGACCAATTTTTTATTTTGTTATTCTTTATGTTTTTAGGAAATAAAAACAACTGTGTATTAAACAAACAGTGCAACAAATACAAAGTAAAAACACAACAGACATCTATTTAGCAAGCATTCACAGAAGAAATATTGAGAAACTGTTTTACAGCTATAATTTCATGCAATGAGTGAATAAGTCTCCATTTTATTTGTTGTTTAATTGACACTGAATAATTCATTTATTCATTTTCTTTTCAGCTTAGTCCCTTTAATAATCAGGGGTCACCACAGCGGAATGAACCACCAACTTATCCAGCACATGTTTTACACAGCGGATGCCCTTCCAGCTGCAACCCAACACTAGGTAACACCATACACTCCTGCATTTGCACACATACACTACGCCCATTTAACTTACTCAATTCACCTAAAGTATAGGCCATACTATGTCTTATCTTTAGACTGTGGGGGAAGCCAGAGCACCCAGAGGAAAACCAATGTGAACACGCAGAGAACATGCAAACTCCACACAGAAATGACAACTGACCCAGCCGAGGCTCGAACCAGTGACCTTTTTGCTGTGAGGCAATCAGGCTACCCACTGTGCCACCGTGTTGCCACACTGAATAATTTAGGACATTCATCTAGATTAATACAATAGATTTTTTATTTATATTTTTTGACAAAAGATAAACAGATAATTTGATAGCAGGTTTGCATTATCACTTTACAAACATCTAAAATGGATGATACTTTTACAGATTAATGAATAAAAGCAGGTGACACTGTGGCTCAGTGGTTAGCACTGTCACCTAACAGTAAGAAGACCGCTGCTTCGAGTCCCGGCTGGGTCAGTTGGCATTTCTGTGCGGAGTTTGCATGTTCTCCTCATGTTGGCGTGGGTTTCCTCCGGGTGCACCAGTGTCCCCCACAGTCCAAAGACATGCGCTGAATTGAATAAGCTATAAAATATATAGCATATAAAACATACGCTGGATAAGTTCATTCCGCTGTGGTGACCCCTGATGAATAAAGGAAAATGAATGAATAAATGAATGAATAAAAACAATTACCAAATGTTTACAGTTGATTACTTACTAAAGCAGGCCTACTATTTCTTTTTATTTCATTCTTTTTTTCTCTTTAAGTTATTTTGAAATATGTTTTCTGCTCATTTTAAGTGAAGTTTCACAAACTAATTTCGAGAGGAACACGTGATACTATTGACCGCAGCTGGTCTCCCATTTACAATCACTAGCCAGCCAATCAGATTAAACCAATCCCACTATAAGTCTCCCAGCATACATCACTCCCTTATCTTCGTTTTCCGAAGAAACCCCCCATCCACCCCTTCTCCTCATTCTATCTTTATCACGGGGAGCCCTCGAGAACTAGGCCTACCTGATCTCGTTCTCCCCGTTACATGCTCATTCTACCAGGCGGGAGCCCTGGGCTCAACTATCTCCGAGCTCAGGGTTCTCTCCTGGGACAGCATGCCAAACCTGCTAACAGTTGTCAAACAGTTGTCATTGAGTATCTAAGTGCAAACTCTTGCAACATATCGATTAAATGTTAAAAGCAAGGGCGTAAATCTCATTTAACACTAGGGGGGGACAATAAATATAAAATTTCCCTTGAGCAATTTTTTGAGGGGGACACAAATAATACAGTCAAATTGTACTTATAAAGATATGTCCCCACAGTAAAAACTTTGGCTCTATCATTATTATTGCAGCATGGAGACTGCGTCATTATGGTTATTTTCAAAGTTTTTCTCAGGTTCAATGACAGCAGATTTTTCTTCAGATTGTTTATGTTGTGCACGGTCAACAGACTCCTGAAGCAGAAGAAATGCAGGAAGAGATGTTTTCTAAACTCATAATAACTAACTTGTTTACATTACACTTGTTAAATTGCCAGATCATACTGTAAATAGGTGAGCTTGTGAGGTTCATCTGCTGAACAGCCACAACTCTAAAAACATTAAAGAAATTGCTCAACCAAATAAAAATTGATAACATTATCCCTTCACACCCTTACCTGACACTGTACATCTGAATGACCCTGCTCTGCTGTCCCTCAATATTTTTCTTCTCCTTTGCCTGTGATTGACATTGTGACATTAGTATTTTATTATTATAAGTATTTTATCATTGTGACATTAGTATTTTATTATTAGTATTAGCATTTTATGATTGTGACATTACTTGTACTTTGCAACAAGCTAACGCTAATGTTAACTAGATAGGTAATATTTCAATCGCTAATATAGCAGACATGGAAAATATATCAGTAATCAGCATTTTTACCGCAAATAATTTATGAATCAGTCTGTATCAACAACATTAAAGATAATCGCTTTATTTACAGTGAATAAAGGACCCTCCTTACTAGCGATCATCTAGAAGTGAGTCGCAGCCACACACCTGACTTGTGTGTGTGCGCATAGTCGGAGAGATGAACCGGGAAAGGCAGTGGACCAACCACTGTGAGGAAGGGGAGGGGGAACTCAACAGTTTCTAAACGCATTTTAAATTTTTTTTTCTACAAATACAATTATTTTAGGTATAGATACATTTATTTTTCACAATACAGAGTGCAAATTCTTTTTTTTACTTTTTTTGGGAGGGGGGGGGACAACCCTCGGATGGGAGGGAACATGTCCCTGGGATTTATGCCCCTGGTTAAAAGTGCTAATGAAAAGCACATAGCCACAAAAATTGCCTACAGTTTTGTTTATTTTCATTTAATTAATTTATTCACAGTTTTTTAAATGTCTAGTTCCTAACGTACGTTTTCTTTGTTTTTAAACGAGTTGCAAAGTTTACAGTTAATGTTGAAACCTATAAACATCATTCTTCATAATGCGCTGTCAGGCTTCCAGTAATATGAAAAGTTTGCAGCAAGTGAAGCCCCAGGGGACTTCACTGTGATGACGTGACTTCCGCTGAGAGGCACGCGCGTGTAAAATTCAGTGGCAGCGTCGCTCTGAGCTGCAGACGGAGATGATGTCGACACACACACTGAAGATGAGTGCTTCTGTACAATACATTAGAAAACTAATGGGCAAAAGCAGCTGCGCCACAAATAACCTGCTAAACACTGGACACAAAATACAAAGACACACTAGTGACTGTAAAACTACCAACAACAAAGACGGAAAAACACTAACAAGAAAGGTAAGTGACTTTCTCGTTGACTTTGCATATTTTTATGTTACTTTAACTTATTTCAAGTATTTATTTATTTATTTTATTATTTATTTTAAACTATTTTAATTAAGTTATTTTGAGTCAATCAGGTTTTAATTTTTTTTAAGTTATACAAAGTTCAACTTAGCGCTTTTATTTGATTTGATTGATGTAAGTTGAGATGACTAGAAAAGATCATTTGATTCAACTAAAAAAGATTTTTTTTACAGTGTGTGACATTTTTTAAGTTTCTAAGAATTCGAATATTTCTTATTTGATATTTATTAGTAGATATTAGGCTAATAGCAATATAGATGTTACAGATAACTTATATTTAGCATTCAATTCAATTACTATACAGTGTCCTTTGTTACAAAGTATATTGAACACTGTAGAAAACAGTTACTTTAAAAAAAAGTGAGTAAACTTTAAAAGCGATAAGTTGTAACTTGGAACTGTTAAGTTGACTTAACTTTTTTTTATAATGTATATAGTTCATTCACTTAATAATTTTAAAGCATCAGATTTACGCACTTTATTAAGTAAAGTCAACTAATCGCTTTTAAAGCAATGGATTTACTCACTTTTTTAAAGTAAAGTCAACTAATCGCTTTTAAAATAATGGATTTACTCACTTTTTTAAATTAAAGTCAACTAATAGCTTTAAAAGTAACAGGTTTACTCACTTTTTTGAAGTAAAGTCAACTAATCGTTTTTTAAAGCAAAAGGTTTACTCACACTCTATATTAAAGTAGTCAACTATGTTTTAAAAGCAATGGGTTTACTCAATTTTTTTAAGTAAACTCAACTTACTGCTTTTACAGCCACAGGTTTACTCACATTTTTTAGGTAAAGTCAACTAATTGCTTTTAAAGCTACGGGTATACTCACTCTTTTTATCTAACCTCTTTTTATATGCGCATAATTAAATAAAATATGTCTCTGTGGTTAGCTGCAAATGTTCACGCCTGCAGCGTTTCAGTTTTAATTAGAATATGCATATAGAAAAACCTTTGTATGTATCTTTTTCTATTCTCATATTTTATTGTCAGATGTATATTTTTGCACTAACTCATGTATGTAAATTGAAAAAAAGATTAATAATTGCATGCAATAACACTTAACCAAACCGATATGCTAACCCTATATACATGTTCTTAATTCATATTACTCATTTACTTGAACAATTGCGCCATAACAAAGTAAAAAATAAAAATAGTGTATTTCTTTGAATAAAACTGAGAAATGTTATCTTTCAGGTTGTGCAAACTCAAGATAAGACAACAGAGCAGTGCATGAGGTAAAGAAAGTCCTCATTACAAATTAATGTTAACCCAGATTTTGTCCGTTGAACTCAGTTTCATTCTTGCTCATGTATCTTTGTTTACAGGAAAAGTGTGATATTACGAAGAACAGAAAACGAAACTTTTGGATTTGACATCCAGGTAACCTCTTTACTCATATACACACACACACACACACACACTCTCTCTTTCTCTCTCTCTTTTTCTCCCTCTCTCTTCATCCTCTTTCCTCCATCCATTCATTCATCCAAGCGTTGCGCTGCTGCCTGAAGGCTTATTATCTGTCAGGGATAATTGGATTCTGTATGATGAATTGATTGGCTCTTGTGTCTCTGAGCAGGATCTGGGCCCGTGTGTGTGTTTTGTGAAGGAGGACAGCCTTGCGGAGTGCAGTGGGTTAATGACTGGTGAGCTTTGGCTCTCTTTCTGTCAAACTTTAGTGTCATTCATAATCACTCAGTGCTAAAATGTCTGTGTTTGTGATCTCAGGTGATGTGATTGTCACGGTCAACAGTGTGTCCATTGCTGCATTCACTCATCAGCAGCTCAAGGATCTGCTTCAGAAGACATCCATCTTAATGTAAGACACAACATGATCAACTTTGATACGTTTTTGAATTGTTTAGCATTAACCCTTTATAGGACACTCATTGAAATACTCATCAGAAAAATCCTGGAGTTTTACTGAGAGGTTATTACGAGACACTTATACTACTTTTATTTAAAAAAAAAAAAAGAAGAATATATATATTTGTGGTAAAATAAACTAGGTTTAGTTGTAGGTTAAAAATATATTAATTATTATTATTATTATTATTATTATTATTATTATTATTATTATTATTATTATTATTATTATT
>CAIGQQ010034108.1:12081-30227 GCA_903798035.1 Danio albolineatus | reverse complement strand
TGTGTGTGTGTGTGTGTGTGTGTGTGTGTGTGTGTGTGTGTGTGTGTGTGTGTGTGTGTGTGTGGGCACCAAGTGGGCAGTGTGTCTGTTCTTATATCACTTTTACAGGAACAGACTTAGCTGACAGTTCTTAACACTGTTCTGATATCAAACTTCAGAGAGTCTGTGCTGCAAAAGTGTTTTGTCAGGTCGTCTAAAGAGTGTGTGCCAATAGCGGCGCTTGAAAGGGTTTCAGTATGAACACATCAACAGTTTTTTTTAAAAGATTAAATCAGAAGAAGATTTACATACATTTTTAGTATGATTACAGAGAATAACATCCTTTTTTATGCTACTATTACAGTATTAGTAGTAGTCGTAGTAGTATTAGTATTATTAGTAGTAGTAGAAGTAGTTGTAGTAGTAGTATTATTATTAGTAGTAGTAGTAGTAGTAGTAGTAGTAGTAGTAGTACTATCAGTAATACTAAATTAGAGAAATAACATTAAATCAGTGATTCTCAAATGGGTTGAGAGTCCACTAGGGGGCCTCAGTAAACTTTTAAACTTTAATAATTTTTTTTAATATAAAATACATTTTATTTATGTAAATGTTTTTATTTAACATTGCAATGACTATTTAAATTAAACCTAAAGCTGAAAATCAAGCTGTAAACTGGCATTATTTATTTATTTATATATTTAAAGAATTATCGTTGTGATGTTCTTGGACAGGTTTGATGCAGCCAAAAAAAGGAAAATAGGTATTGAACATGTCATGTTATTATCCTGGGAATAACATATCAAAATAAACTGTTGACATGGAATAGAACCGGAAAAATAGAAACATCAAAATAAAACAAAACCAAATCTGAAAAATTAGCTATGAGATGACTCTCATAAGAAGAATGAAGTCACGTGCTTTGCTCAGATGAGAGCTTTCCACAGACTTCAACAGAGTGTAAAAATCTTGATGGTTCTGTGGGTCTGAAAATAAAACCAATATGTTTTTTTTCTAGTTCGAAAGCTACTTTTATATTGCAATTTGTGAAACGAAATATAAGTAAAAAATAATGATCACAGTCTTAATATAATAGCAAATACAACGTTTCTAGATCTCAAAGTTCCTAAAATCTTTTTAATAAACTTGATTTTCCTCATTTTTCTTTCTAGTAAAACTATTAAATATTTTGCTGACTAGATGTTGTTATTTGTCTGTATAAAATATTGAAACGATCTGAATAATCATGAAAGAACCTGAACAGGTCATGGACATTTCCATAAAGAATTAGATTTCTGCAAATGCTAGATCATTGATGATCATGACAGTCTTGTGTCAAAAATGAATTCTTTGTCATTATTTTATTGATTTTGTAATTTAATTAAACCTGTCTGTTTTCAGGTGCCATGAATCACATTCAGAAGCCCAATGTACTTTCTACAGGATCTTCTGCTGCACTTTCTGAAAGAACAGACTGATTCAACACACACTTGATAAAAAACAAATAAAGCTTGTGGGCATCACTTTGTGATGCGCTGGTGGATTACAGTACGACTGAATATCTACTCTGTGGGCAACTGGACTTTAACAGGAATTCTTAAGCCTTTGCCTTTACTCACGTTTTTAAGTCAAGTCAACTAATTGCTTTGAAGAGACAAGAGCCTGTACTTTCTTTCGTGGTTTGAAAGGCTAAATGAAAAGCTGAAGACTGATGTATAACATGGATTTATTTCAATATTTATTTTAATCACAATGTAATTTTGTATCATGAAAAGCTAAAGACTGAATTATCAAACGGAATTATTTAAATATTTATTTTCAATACAGTGAACCTTTGTATTATCTCTACTGTATTGATCTATTTTGTTGTGTATCATTTTATTGTGACTTTAATTTATGATCCACAAACTTTTGTTCTGTGTATTTATATATGGAAATATGTAATATATTTATTAGGGTTTTTACATTTATAATAAACTGATGTAATAAGCTGATGTTGTAGCATTGGGTGGTTGTTCTCTGGCACTTTCTCACAGTACACTTAATCTTGCTGATTGTGCTTTGCATAAGTTGATTTGTTTGCTGTTTGTTTCTGCAAATCGTGTTAGTTTTCCAGATATCATCAGAGTCGGTGGTAAAGCGACAGATACATCTCTCATTCAGTTCTCAGATCTTAAGCACGGCAGGAAATGACACGTCATTTGTGGCACATCCTGTCTCAAAGGCTTTATCATCACTTTCATAAGGCTTAATTGACAGTTTTGCTTATTAAACATCTTTATTTACAATACTAAAAACAGTTTAGCTTAAGTTTTAAAAAAGAATCTCGATCTATATACTTGAGTTTAAACTCAACTTACTTGTTTTGTTAAATTAATGATATGTTTTTGTAATTAAATAAAAAAAAACACTATAAATTAAATATTACATTTAATGTAGTTGCCATAACATAGGACTTATGTGTCCATATATATGTGATGTCAGTTCTTAAATACTTCTATTGGCTTATCAGTATGGTTGATGTCAGTATGGTTAAGTGCAGTGGTTCTCAAAGTGGGGGTCGGGACCCACCTGTGTGGTCGCGGACAATGACGGGGTTGCTTGGTGATTTCAAAGAGTCAAATAAATTTTATTAAACTATTATTAAATTACCATATTTTATCCATTACATACAGAAGCTAAAAATAGTTAATACTTACCATACCTGTCAACATTGGGGTGTGAAAATAAGGGATCCCCCACCCACCCAAAAATAAATAAATAAATAAATCCCCATATTAAATATGTCCTTCTGGAGCTGTTTCAATGTAAATAAAGAGTTAAACAGTCAGTAATACTTTTTAATATTATTATTTACAAAAGAAAATTTGATAGAATACATTAGCAAACAGCTTAGCTTATTAAAATGAGCTATTATAAAGAAATAAAATCAAGTTATCAAATCTCATTAATCTTTTCTTAACTGTATATCTTACACATTCTGATTACGTGAATGAATCTCTGAACGTTTCCAGAAAGTAGGTAAGACAAAAACAAAAGCTAAAGTTAATAACAGGGATTAGAATGTTGTAAGATCTGAAAACGTGGTAAAATATCAGGCGGCCACAAAGGCTTTTCTATTTCTGGATTGTTTTTGAAAACACTACTAGTTGGCTTTAGAGAAGGGAGTGAATGGGTCAATCGGGGCTTTTGGAAACACTATCGGTTGGGTTTAGGGAAGAAGGGTGGGTCAGTCGATCGGTCAGTCAGTCAGTCAGTCAGTCAGAAGAGAGTGGCCTCTGGAGGATTTACACCAGAACAGCAGGCACGAACGGCACTCACGTGAGAAATTTGAGATCTCAAACAGCATACACAGCGGCCTCTGGTGGATTCGCCAAAACAAAAACTACAACAAAAACAGCTCCTGGGATGTATTTGGCGTTTTCCAGATATGTATATAGAAGTTTTCAGAATGAGCCTGATTGGATCTTTAATTTGACATTATTACAAAATGCACTTTTTAAACGTGTACTTTAACTGTTTAAAATGTTAGGAAACATAGTCCTGAAAGTGTTCTTTCTCTAAGTACATTTAGATTGCCTTTTATTTAATTAACATCCTATTAATTGCAATCAAAAGATGACTTTCCAGTTAGTTGAAACAACACAACACAAGGTTTTTTTGGGACAACAATTGTTTTGTTCAATCCACTTAATTTTGTAAAAAAGATTAAGTTCACTTGACGACAGGAGGATGATAGTGAAAAACTAATATCCACCTGTCAAAAAATATGTTATAATAATAACACTCACTGGCCACTTTACTACGAACACTATTCATTAATGTAAAAGTGGTCAAGACAATCTGCAGTTCAAACTGAGCATCAGAATTGGGAAGAAAATCATTTGAAGTAACTTAATAGAGTGGTATGACTGTTGACACCAAATGGGCTAATTTAGTTATTTCAAAAGCTACTGATCAACTGGAATTTTCACAGCCGTCTTTAGAGTTTAGAGAGAATACTCCAATAGGTAAGACATGCAGTGACTGACAGATGTGTGGGTGATAATGCCTTGTATATACCAGAATGATCAGATTGGTTAATCTGATGAAAGAGCAACAACCACTCCAAAAAATAATATATAAATAAATAAATGCTCTGAAGAAGAGCATCTGAATTCATGAAATGTCGAACATTGAAGCAGATGAGCATTACAACCCAGTGTTTGAATATGTACTGCGATACAAGCATTTCTGGAGGGCGTCAAATGTCCCAGAAGCTGTTTTTTTTTGCAGTTTTTGTTTTCACAAATCCACCAGAGGCCGCTGTGTATGCTTTTTCAGATCTTAAAATTATTTTGCGAGTGCCATTTCGTCACCTTAGAATTAGAATAAGGTTCTATCTAACATTTTCGTCAAAACTGAGTTATTGACATATTCTTATGAATTGACAACTTATTTACATTATGGGATGCTTTTTTTATAGTTGTTTACATTTTAAGACTTTTTATAAAAAAAACAAATGTTACACACATACTGTTTGCTATGGAAAGCAAAAACTTTGAAGCTCGATATCTCAAAATCATTCAGAACGCAGATAGAACCTCATAATTCCAAAGTGACGATTTGCCTGCTCTTCTTATGTAAATCCACCACTGGATGCCACTGTTGACTGACTGACTGATCCCCTCACCATCCTCCTTCCTTAAGTCCAACCATAGTGTTTTAAAAAACACCGACTGACCAGCACCCACCCACTTCCCTAAACCAGTGGACAGTGTTTTCAAAAGCAATCCATTAAAAGAAAAGCCCGCTTCTGATTTTTACCAAGTTTTCAGATTTTACCACATTATCACTCCGTTATTTACTTGTTTATTTGATTTTTTGGCTTCTGTTTACTGAAACTGTTTTTCGCCAGACTCAAACCCTATCGTTCCAGTCAACTCTGCGTCTCAAATCCTCTGACATATGTGGCGAGCCACTGGACAAACTGGTAATAGTGTTAATAGTGGAGGTAAGCGATAAGTTGGTAAGCATGAAAAGGAACCGCGTCATATAGTGTTAGTTTCAAAGACGAAATGCTGCCATCATGTATTCCTCTCGCTACATAATTTGTGATCTCCAGAAATGTATATGGGGTAAGCTTTCAGAATGAGCCTATGTTGGAGAAACAGTGCCAGAAGACCACTGGGTGTCACTTCTATCAGCATGGGAAACTGAGGTTACACTCGCATTTAAGACCACAGTAAACCCAATCTGTGATGCTATTTTCAGCAGAATAAAATGTCATGGTGCAAAGTTCAAATCATCTCAAACTGTTTTTTTTATTTATCATTAAACTCGAATGACCTCCTCAGACACTAGATCTCAGTCCAATAGAGCAGCTTTTGGAATGGCAGGTATGAAGATTTGCATCATGAATGAGCACCTGACAAACTCGCAGCAACTGCATGATGTATGGAACAAAACATCTGAGCCTGTAGGCAAAAGAGGTATTAGCTACGTAAAAAATGTTCAGTGAGTATTACTAACTTGGCAGTAGAAAAATAGCAACAAATCTCTCATTTTCCAAAGTTTGAATGTGCTCTGAAAGAACCTCCGACCTGCCGATGAGCCCATCAATCCTTTAATCCCATGCTCAGACCAAAAGATCGAAGCCAAACAACACATTTCTCCAAACAATGAGGATGAGAGTCTTATCAGCTCTGCCACTGGGAATGAGAATGAGGCTGCGTCACCCAACGCCAGCAAAAGTCCACTGAGCCGTAAAGGGAGGGACAGAGAGACACAGTCATGCACAGATCGGTCACCACCAGAAACTGCTGAGCATCTTCTCCTTTAGGGTCATCTGTTCTTCTCAAATCAAAAAGAAGCCAGAAAAAAACCTTACAGAGAAGCACTGAGCCGACAAGAACAAGGTAAGATACTGTATGCTGCTGAGATTTTACAGTTTGCATTGTGTGGTTTCTAGTTCCTGCATTTGTTCTGACAATGCAAATCTCCACCATAGACTGGTCACTGGTTTTTAATGGAGTTACAATTTAACTTTTAACATTCAGGTGGTTTGGTTGATTGGTTTATTTGTTGTTTTATGTTGAGGGAAAACTTATCTTGATATTACTAGCCTACTGCTAAGATAAATCAAGCAAGTAAGGCAATAATACTTTCCAAATGTACTCTGAAGGATATCTAGACATGGTTAAATGACATTTGTATGCGTTTATGTAACAGCATGGCACGATTTCCCAAATATGTTATGTAAGGTCTCTCGCTGTCGGAACATACAGGAAGAATTGTGTGCTTGCGGCTCCATTACAGCAGTGGGCCACTTTGTTTAGTCAAATTAAATTAAAATTCCTCAAAACAACTTTGCATCTTTTGTCAAGTCTCTTCAACAAAAGCCCTTTCCCAATTTAGACATGACAAATCATTATGTTGTTCGAAAGCTGAATACCAATATTACGCAGGGACAATGGTTACACTTTGTCTCACAATACACTGTAAAAATGCTGGGTTCCACACAATAGATTTGTTTTGGGACAACGTGTAGGAATTAAGTTACTTTATTAGTTCTTACAAATTTAAGTGGATTAAATATAAGTTGAACATTAAGATGCCCCCCCACCCCCCAAAAAAATCAAGAATGTTGTTGTTTCAGCACATTTTTGAGTGTGTTTAATGTCCATTTACAATGTGTTCGGTACTGTTTATTAAACTGTTTTCCATAAGGTGGTTTTCTGAACCAAAATTAACCGTAGTCCAAGACTAAAACCACCCTTTACAATTGATCAACAGAAATATCCTTTCTCTGTTATGGAACTTGGTCTAGCCAGGTTTTAATTGGGACAGTTCAGATTTAAAGGGACAGTTCACCCAATAATGAAAATTCAATCATCATTAGCTCATCCTTCACCTATTTGAGCTTCTCTCTACTGTTGAAGACAAAAAATATTTGAAAAATGCTAGTAGCTCGCACCCATCGACTTCCATAGTAGGAAATAAATTACTATGGAAGCCGATGGGTACCAGCTACCAGCATTTTCATTCTTAAAAATAAAAGATCTTTTGTGTTCAACAGAACAAATAAGCTTATAAAGGTTTAAAACCAAATGAGGGAGAGTAAATAATGACAGATTTTTCATTTTTGGGAAGCTCAATGGATGCAGGTTTAACTTCAGATTAATGTTATCTGAAAGACATATGGATTACCTAAACTATGTGTACCACCAGCTAGACAATTTCTTACAGACAGAAGTGACCCATTGAAACATTTTGATGAAATAAGTTTTTGACATTGTTTCTGCATGCATCGAGCAATTGCAGTGGAGGTTACTTAACTTCCAGAACCCTTTCATCTGTGAGCCAAAGAGCACAGCCTGTTCCAGTTTGTCATTACATGCTCATAACATCAACATTTCTGTCATGCGGCGCCTTTCTTCAAGAAACTGGGGATTTATGTGGTATCATAACATAAACTAACATAAACAAAATAGTCATGTTTTAAATACACAGTAAAATCAAGTGTAAAAAATGCAGTGTTACATGTCAATAACTCCAAAAATGATGAATTAACAATATACAGTGTTAACGACTTCACATTGACAGTGTGGTTGAAAGGTGCAATATGATGTGATTTTCTTTTAACATGTAAAAGCCAGCTGTTAAACTGTTAAACTGTGAAATGAGCTTATTTTCTAAAAAATAAATAAATAAATAATAATAATAATAATAATCATAATAATAATCATAATCATATTAATAATAAAATAAAAAAGTGAAGTGTTCATTTAAGTGTTCTGCTACTCTAGATGCAGACTGAGGAATACAGAATCCGAAAGATTTGGTTTTCCATAAATGTCCAAGGTGTTTGCACTCCCTATACAGCAGGGGTGCCCAAACTTTTTCTCATGAAGGGCCAAAATCCAAGCTTGATTGAGAGCTGTGGGCTGAAAGTAAATATAGCAAACTGTATTACATTAAAGTCCCCGTAGGTAATTTTGTAATTTATTTCATAATATATGTAAATAAATAGAAAAAAATACTTTGTGGGCGTCACGGTGGCCTAGTGGGTAGCACGATCGCCTCACAGCAAGAAGGTCGCTGGTTCGAGCCTCAGCTGGGTCAGTTGGCATTTCTGTGTGGAGTTTGCATGTTCTCCCCGTGGTTGCGTAGGTTTCCTCCGGGTGCTCCGGGTTTCCCCCACAGTCCAAAGACATGCGGTATAGGTGAATTGGGTGAGCTAAATTGTCCGTAGTGTGTGTTTGTGAGTAAGTGTGTATGGATGTTTCCCAGAGATGGGTTGCAGCTGGAAGGGCATCCGCTGCATAAAACAAATGCTGGATAAGGTGGCGGTTCATTCCGCTGTGGCGACCCCGGATTAATAAAGGGACTAAGCCGAAAAGAAAATGAATGAATGAAAATACTTCGTATTTATTAATGCTTTTGATTTTTTTGAAAATATGTAGTATTTCAGCGAACTTATTACAATAAAACTTATTAAAAAAATATATATTAAAAATTCAAACAATAGAGTTTGCCCCCCCCGGCCCTAGTTTGGGCATCTCTGCTATACAGTTTTCAAACATTGTTGCATTTGGACAACTTCTGGTTCTTGAATTTCCCTCAACTTCTCTGTATAATTAGTTTGAAAGAGAAGATCATGATAGAATATTGCTTGAAAGTAAATGTTATTTGTTTGAAAACAGTGATTTAAGACAAGCCATCGCTGGAAAGCAGATTTGAATTCAGCAGCTGATCACATTACGCATTAAACATTCTAACCACATAGGCGTCAACGGGTTAAATACATCATTTGTTTTCCAGGCAGCTCTTTTCTTGGATTCAAATAGCTGATGTGTGCAGTTTATTTTGATTAACAGAATGCATTGAAACTATTTTTCACATTCAGAAAGGTTCTATGACCACAATCATTTTTCAGCTGCAACTAGCTTCTCAGTTGCACACAATTCTAAACTTTTCTTGGGTTATTCCATCTATAGTAAACTTCAATTCACAAAGGTGGTTTTAAATTAATCAAGTTTATTTTAATTCAGGACTCCATAGTCCAGGACTTAATAATATGTACTTAATCTGTTTCAAAAAGACACTTTTAAAGCTACGATTAAGTATCCTAGATTAAGGCCTACTCCTGGTTTAATTTAAACTCTGTCCCTATATGTCACATTCCTGTCAGTTCAGTTTAAACATGTTTATTGGAGGAAAATGCTTTCTTTTATAATGTTTTATTCAACTCCTGCAATCATAGGACAGGAGGTGACATCAATGGAGCACGACGACAAGGCCAAAACAGAAGCTGAAAAAGAGCAGGTGAATGAAGCACCTAAAGAGACGACAACATCTGAAGATCTGGAGAACGTAAGCAAGAACGATTCTGATAAATATGAAGAAGAAATATGTGAAAACGATGCAGATAATGATGAAGAGGAAGACCCAAAGGAGGAAGAGGACGAGGACGGATTGGCTGAAATAAATCAGGATGGTTTCATTTCTGTTGAGATGTTAGGCCAGAGATACGAGAAGGATGAAAACAACCGTGCTCCTTGCAGATACAATACCGTCTGCTACAGGAAGATCAAGAGAGGAAATACGAAACAGAGAATAGATGAGTTTGAGTCCATTCTGAATGTATAACAGTGATGAAGGTCACCAGGGACCTGTAAGAAATCCCGAATGTTTTCATGTGCTTGCTTCAGAATATGTGCATATAAAACCTCATTTTAATATAATAGTTAAAAGCTGTAAAACATGCTCACACACAATCACATGAACAGTATTTTATGACAGTTTCCTTTCAATGTTCTAATCTGCTATCACTGTTTTAAAAATTAATCATTAGTAATCTTCGGGTTTCACTTCACACTAACATGAACAATATGTAAATGTGTGTGCTAATAATGAACCAACTATGCACTAATCATACGCTAATCATGAACTACAACATGAGTCACATGAGTTCATGTATGAATAATGCCTACCTTAATTACTTGTTAGTGTATGTTTGATAATTAATTTATAAATTAACTCTTTAGTTTTTACTAAATGTAACCAGCATGAAGACATAACCTGCTAATGTGTCATTATGTCATGACTTTACTTGGAGGGGCACATTATCATTAACTCATTCTTAACTGTTTGTCTAGTGCAGGGATCACCAAACTTGTTCCTGGAGGTCCGGTGTCCTGCAGATTTTAGCTCCAACCCTAATCAAACACACCTGAACAAGCTAATCAAGCTCTCACTAGGTATACTTGAAACATCCAGGCAGGTGTTTTGAGACAAGTTGGAGCTAAACCCTGCAGGACACCGGACCTCCAGGACCGAGATTGGTGATCCCTGGTCTAGTGCATGTTTACATGGAGAAACATTAGAAAAGCGTTCAATCTACATCAAAATGAACATTTTAAACAGGAGTTTATGAGTTTACTAATTATTGTTATTTTTCTATATATGGCGACACACCTCATAAAAATTAGATGTTGCGAAACACCAACATGGTGCGGCTAAATATTAACTTCAATATAAACGGCCCTGTAAGTAAGCAAGTAAGTATGTAAGTAAGTAAAGTAAGTAAGCAAGTAAGTAAGTTTTAGCTATGTGTAAAAACATACTGTTAATGTATCATTATGTCATTACTTGGAGAGGCACATTATCATTAACTCTCTTAACTACGTTAACCCCTAAGTTTAAACAGTTGTGTGTGTCCATCTAGTACGTGTTTACATTGAAAAACAATACTAAAGTGTTTAAGTGTATAACTGTTTACATCAAAATTTACATTTTAAACACAAGAGTTCATGGGTTAATTAATTAACTCATTAATTAACAAACATGTACAAGTAATTTAGGTAACCATTATTCACACACAAACTCATGTTACTCATGTTGTAGTTAGTGTTAGTTGCCTTAACCCATCATTAATTCATAATAATGTTTAGTTTAAATATTAGTACATCATGGTTCATGTCCTCTTATTGTAGTGTTACCAATCTTTAAAATTAGCATTCAATGCTAAGGGAACGTTGTTAAGTGAACATTCCTTTTTATAAAGTTGTAAACATTCTGAAAATGTAACTTTTTAATGTTTTCTAAACATTTCTGAAACATTTAAAACACGCTGGCCGAACTAAACGATCAATGAACCAATATATAAATAATGTGCTTGTCCTAGCATTTTGAGAACATTATTAAACTCCAAAAACTCTGAACTTTTTTTTAATTTATTTTTTTTAAGTAAAGACGTTTGTTCATAACTTTGTGAGAGCCTTGCATGAAAGTTAGCTGAAGTTCCAGAACGTTTGCCGGTGTTCTGTCGATTTGTCCTACCTTGTTTGATTGTCCTACCTCCCATTCAAAAAGTATGAAGCACAATTTGCTACCCATCAGATTTGCTACCAGTGTAAATGTTAATGTGAAGTAGTGTGCTATGATGCTATAATATCACCCTAACCTAACAAATCCCTGACCCCAACCTCAGAACTATTGAAATAAAGTGCTGGTAGCATAATCTAACAAACTGTCCGGACATCGGGTCATCCCCAATCAAATTTCAGCAAACTCTCATCTGGCAGCAAACTGGAAAAATAATTTGTCTACAAATGAGATTTTTCATTCACAACGGCTTCTCTGGTTAACATGCAATCTGTCTGAATGCAGGCAGCAGAGCCAAGTTTCCATTAATGAAATACTGGGAGAGCTTCCAGTTACAGTAGGCTAAACCAAGTTTGAAGGGCGTTAATTGTGTTTAATTCTACAAATTTAGATTATTGTATCATTTCTTTGTATATGCTCACACATTTTAAAATACAATAATAGGCATAAATCGTATCAATCTTTTGTCATTTGCATATTTATATCTGCATAATATGTTATCATATTCTGTGGTTTTCACTGAGTTCTATGAAAAGTTTATTGATATCTACCATATCAGTAACTGCATAATCTACTCATGTTTGGAAGTCTTTCTCTCACTGTGAATGCACAAACTTTTTTTTTTTATTTGTAGAGGACTAATAAATAATGTTCAACAACTTATTTGTCTGACTGTATCTTTTTTTAGAGTGGGTTTTATACATAGCCTTCTGATGCCACTAGATGGCAACATTGCATACATCTTTTTAAGTTAGACATTGAATAGTAGTGTAAAATTTTAGTTCCTCACCACTAGCTGGCAACATTGTATACATCTGTTTGAACCTATATTAGGAAATACATTTATATAATATAATATAATATAATATAATATAATATAATATAATATAATATAATATAATATAATATAATTAATATAATATAATATAACTCAATTCTTCACCACTTGATGGCAACATTGTTTTGTTTTGATCTAAAAGGTGAGGAAAGTAGTTTGCATGACAGGGATGTCTACCTTTGTAATCTCCATCGCTTTTGAATTTCAGTAGCTACTTTTATCCATGATCACAACTGCTTAAATCTGTCTTTCTCATATATGAATTAAAATATAATTAACCAACAAAATACGGAAAATCACATGGATAAATTAAAACAAACAATCTTTATAAACCGATCTAACATAATACAATCTTAATAAAATGACAGCTGGATAATGAACTCAAACTTCGACCGCGGCTCAGTTAGCATGTAAGAAGAATCAACAAACTGTTCACCGTTGCTTTGCTAATTATCTTTATGTGGCATCTAATGTAAGCATAATCGATGTAATGAGATAGGGACTGCACTAATTAGTCTAATTTGGGTGTTTATGACCCGACGGACGCTTTTTATTTATGCCTCTGTGTTTCTAATGTCTTATTGGGAGTCTGTGTGGGTTTGTTGTCGTTTCCTCTGTTAGCTTCATCAATGCTTGAACTTTACTATACAAATGTCACTAATTGCGTTTTATTTACGGGAGGTTTATGAACATCACCTCAAATCCTCCAGCACGTAATATAGGCCTACCTGGTGACTTGAATGTTTCATCCACCTTTTCCCGACTTGTAATTTTTGGGTTTCACTTCCGGTTTGGGAAACTTCCATTCAAAATAGTTGAAACAAATCATTTTATATGTTATTAAATGATAAAATTTGTGGAGTAATTAATACACAGATGAGATAGTTTTGTGCTTTGTTTTGATTTTAGATATGTGGCCAACATATTTGAATCCGGTTTTGTTTGTTCATGTCAACAATATGTTTGTAATATTGCTGTGGAAATATTTGTTTTGAGGTGATTTATGGTCTACTGAAAGTTATATTCATTTAATTTTAAGTTGCTTTTTTAATATTCGACATATAAACAGTGAAGAGTATTTGTTCAGTCTAAAAACACTTGAGCAATTGTTTGCAGTTTAAAAGGACTTACTCCAATAATTCATGCAAAGCATTATGGAGCGTAGGATAAAGGTGGATAATTCAGCCGTAGGGTTTATTTAGGCAAAGCGAGGCAGACGTTTTGGCCTGGTTTGTTTCATTGAGCTCCAGGCCTCATTTGAATGGTGGCAAATGTCATGTTGGCAAGGCAATAGGAGGTTTGTGACTGTTGTGCTTCGCTCTCTCTGGGCCGGGGGTCGAGAGGCACTTCCTGGGCAACACACGTCCCCTGTGGTTTAGGGTCATGACTGACCTTTCCCGACACAGTGAAGCGGCTTTTTATTCTCCCTTTCTCCATCCCTTTTTTTCTGCCGTTTCCTCTTTATTTCTGGTTTTGTGGCTCTCACTCTTTCTGTCTCCCCAGAAAGCAGGTTGCATCACGGTGGGCTGAAATGCCACCATTGGCCCCAGGCTTTTACGCAGCTTGTTCTGACTTCCTCTGGCTCTCTTTGCCTGTTTCAGGCATGTTTACGCAGTACGGACCAGTCGCTTGTCTACTGGTTTTGCGTCAGATTAAAAGAAAACACGCCACACATGGATAACAACTTTTTCTTTTAAATTGGAGCGTGATGTATTTTACTTACAATGAAACCAAAAGACACTAAAATACACATTAGACTATATAGAATGATTACAACAGAATTGAATTGCCTTAAAAAAAAAAAAAAACATCCAAAACAAAAAAAACAGCACCTTAAAAAAATACAGTAGGCTTTAAAAGCTTGGACTTTTTTCGGCCATGTTATTGATACATGCTTATCGTTATAGTGCCCAGGGTCACTATTGCTGACAAAAAACAACAACTAGTAAATTAAGTAAATCATTTTTAATAATGCTGAACATGGATATTATGGGCCACATTATTGGAATATGTCTGTAGATATACTTGTCAGGGTTATTATTGCTGAATAAAACCAAATTCATTCATTCATTCATTTTCCTTCAGCTTAGTCCCTTTATTCATCAGGGGTTGCCACATCAGGGGTTGCCACAGCATACACATACACTATGGCCAATTTAGCTCATTCAATTCACCATTAGCGCATGTCTTTGGACTGTGGCGGAAACCGGAGCAGCTGGAGGAAACCCACGTGAACACGGAGAAAACACGCAAACTCCACACAGAAATGCCAACTGACCCAGACAGAACTCGAACCAGCGACCTTCTTGCTGTGAGGCAACAATGCTAACCACTGAGCCACCGTGTTGGCCCTAAAACCAAATATAGAAACAAACCCTTAAAAAGTTAAATATGAAAACATTTCTTTCTCTATTTTTTTTACTTTATTTACTCAATTTTCCTATCTAATGATAACACATTTAATAAAAATATGCAATAATTTTGAAAAAGTTTGCACCAAAGTCTGAACATCAAAATTGTAATTTATTTAATTTAATTAATTTTTTTTTTTGCCATATGAGAATCAAGGGTTTTAAAAATGGGATTTTGGCCATCTAATTTTATTCCTCCATAATTCAGAAAACACTGTGAATGGCCAGATTTTTCCCCCCCACACTTTTCCAATAAGAATAATTTGTTGTATATAATCAGGCAAATAATGTATGAATGCATCCCCCTTTAGAATACAGATATGAATAAAACTATAAAGTTCTGTACTCAGTACCATGTACTGAAAGTGGAGATTTATGAAGAAAAAGTACATTTTGAGAACAGCCTTGGTCCTGGTGGTCCAGGGTGTATTTTTAAGGCTTGATTGTGTTTATAAGATGCAAAACGATGTGTGCTCATGCTTCATTTGTAAAGAAATCATGCTCAGCTACCATGAAAACGACCAGCAAAAGCCCACCCTCAAGAGGCTCTGATTGGTCAGCTAACACAATGTGCTGTGATTCGTGGTTCGGCTCTACCACACAGCAAAAAAGCATCACGTCTCTAATAGCACGTTCTGTGTCTCTGCTCTGTAAATAAGTCAGTCAGTGTAACTGTTGGATGTATCAATTTGAGCCTGAATCACACAGAAAATACACAGATGAACCTCACGCCTGCTCTCTTAAAATAAGATCTGACAAGTGTCTTTCATATATATTCAGAATAAGCATGTTTAAGCAATATAAAACGTTCTCATATCTTTTTGCGAGTTCCTTATTTGACATGTATGATGCAGGGAAAGCGGCTGCATAGAGAGACACTGCACACGCTGCTGAAGATTGTGGCGGGGGTTTGACGGATTATTATGAATTTGTAGCTAAATTGTTAACGATGCCAAACAGCATTTCCCCTTTTTTACATTGTTTACGTCCTCACTACAACATACCATTAACGTTAGAACTATGGGTGTAATAGATCAATTTTAACAAATAAAATACTTACAGGTTGTGGCTCACAATCCACAGCTTCATCTATTATGGTTGGAGCTGCTCCTTCTTTGAGGAGTTTTTAGCCGAACACAGCACTGAACTGGGAGAGATTCTGGAAGCTGTCCTTTGTCAAATGCTAGCTATATATTTTTTATAATTCTCTGAAACATAATTAAGTTAAACTGTAAGCATTTCTCTCTTTGTGTCGAGTCCTTTGGATGCCCAAATACAGAAACAGAACACGATCTGTGGACATAGCGGTGTTTGGACGGCATTTTAGCTTTCTGCAATAACATTACTGCGCCTCTGGCCATGCCCCTTCCCCGCGTGGGGTGTATGCTTGTAACCTGAAGGGTTTATGACATAATTAACCAGGATGCATTTTTTTGTAGTCCCCAAACTGTTCGGAGTTTGATTCGCTGTCAGCTTTGCTAAGCTAACTCTATAAAAGTCAATGTCTCTCATTGCATTGAACTTTGAGCGTCTTACATTCTGAGATGTTATTTATGTTCCCACAGCTACATTACACATCAACTAAAGTTTAAAAGTTTAAAATATGATATCGTATAGTGAACCACACCTTTAAAACAATGTCTTGTGATTAAAATCTACAATCACAAATAGATTAGCTGCAATAAAAGTGAAAAAAAAAAACACTTAGAAGTGAATTTTAAAGGTTTTCTTTACATTAGACTGAAAAAACACTAGATAAAAAAAGCCCACAATTACAAAAAACCCAGATGTACATGAAAAAATTCACAGAAATACATGTTATTGCCTGCAGTGTCTTGCTTTAAGCATCTGACACATTTATCATCCATCACATGTAGCTAACTCAGTAAAAAAAAAACACAATATGACAACAAAATAGTGTGTAGAAACCATTTAAGACCTGTACACTGTAAATCCCTCCTCATTCCACCCCGTACAAATGACTCCACAGATACTGACACGTTCAGCATCTTCAGTGCAAGCAGTTGTGCGTCTGGCTGACAGAATAAATGCTGATTTTTGCGAGTGAAGCGCGATTCAACCGTCAG
Organism: Danio albolineatus; assembly: GCA_903798035.1. Classification (NCBI taxonomy): domain Eukaryota; kingdom Metazoa; phylum Chordata; class Actinopteri; order Cypriniformes; family Danionidae; genus Danio; species Danio albolineatus. The sequence goes on along the minus strand of CAIGQQ010034108.1, from coordinate 13,545 downwards.
TGTTTGTGTGCTGTGAGAGCGGCCCACTGTGGCCTGACTCTACGGAGGACATTCATGATCCCCCTCACGCCATAAACCTCCACAATGACAGCTTTGTGAAAGATGGAAGAGAGCTGCTGTGGAAAATATTCAAGACGGAGAGACAATGAGAGAAAAAAAAGAGCAGCTTATCAAAGTGCTCCCTTCACAAAGCCTGCGAGTGTTCAGGCTCCGCTGGAAACTTTCAGTGGTTCGCTGGAGTTTGAGGCTAATAGAAAAGCTTGCGTCTGGTGGTAAACACGGGCCGGGTGTCAGAAGAGGCCACTGCTCTGTTCCTCTGGCTCGTCTCTCGTCAGGTCACATCCAGTGGCGTCACCGCGGACGTGAACGCACACCAGCTGATGACGTCTCTGATCGTATACGGGGAAATCTAACTGAGAACAGCCATTAGGAAAATACAGAGCTCTTTTTTGCTTGATGCAGTTGTTTTTTGTGGCAAAATAATTCACAAAACTAAATGACGACAAAAACAAATCAGTTCCAAAAGTCCTGTTCTGATAAACTTTACATTTTAAAAAAGGTTCAGTTTTATTATTAAAAGCTGTAAAATATGATTTAGAATTACTATCATCAAAAATGAGGTATTTTGCCAGTAATTTAAGTTGAGAAAAAGGATTAAAATGTTTATAAACACACAGGCGCACACACAAACACACATTATTCCAAGCCTGTATGAAATTATATTATAAAATTAAATCATTGCTCTTTTCATTAATCTTATGTTACGTTAAACAGATTTAAAACATCTTGCGTAACTTATCAAATTAAGTTAGAGTATGATTAACTTGGTTTAATAAGTAACAATGAACTAAAAACATATGCTGTCATAACTAATTGATCATATAATTTTTTACTGTGTGAATATAAAATGAATTATTATTATTATTTCCCAGAGATGGGTTGCGGCCGGAAGGGCATCCGCTGTGTAAAACAAATGCTGGATAAGTTGGCGGTTCATTCCGCTGTGGCGACCCCGGATTAATAAAGGGACTAAGCCGACAAGAAAATGAATGAATTAATTATTATTTATTATATGATTTATTAATACACTTACTATTATCAAAAAATAGTTTTTTTTTGTCCATGTTGGTACCTCAATAATATATATTAGTACCTACAAATTTTGAGAAGAACACTTTTGTACTTTTTAGGTACTAATATGTACCCTTGAGTTGTTAATATGGACCCTTTAGGTACAAATGTGTACCTTTAGGTACAAAGGTACCACCCCAGTGACAGCTTGCGTACGTTTATATTTGAGAATGTATCATATGATTTATATTTATATATATTATCAAAAAAGAGGTATTTTTGTCTGTTAAAAAAAAGAGGATAAAAATGGTTACACACACATACATATTATTTAATATGCCTGTATGAAATTATATTTTAAATATATATATATATATATATATATATATATAT
>CAIGQQ010034107.1:0-32255 GCA_903798035.1 Danio albolineatus | reverse complement strand
GTCTGACCAATCTACCAATCACAGCAGACTGGGCAATAGTCTGACCAGTCAGAGAATAGTATAGACCAGAGGTGCCCAAACTAGGGCCCGTGGGCCAAAGTTGACCCATTCTAACCTTTAATTTTACCCACCATTCCATTTGAGAAGAGAGGGAGAATGATGGGTTGGTGGTCAGGGTGAATATCTTTGAAAATGATTGTCATTTCGAATGTAAGGTAACCTTTTGTTTGTTCATTAATTCATTTTCTTTTCGGCTTAGTCCCTTTATTAATCTGGGTTCACCACAGCGGAATGAACCACCAATTTATCCAGCATTTGTTTTACGCAGCGGATGCCCTTCCAGCTGCAACCCATCTCTGGGAAACATCCATACATTCTCATTCACACACATACACTACGGACAATTTAGCCTTACCCAGTTCACCTGTACTGCATAACTTTGGACTGTGGGGGAAACCGGAGGAAACCCACGCGACCACGAGGAGAACATGCAAACTCCACACAGAAATGACAACTGATCCAGCCGAGGCTCGAACCAGCGACCTTCTTGCTGTGAGGCGACAGCACTACCTACTGCGCCACCGTGTCGCCACCTTTTGTTTGTTTGTTTTGTAATATTTTCAGTTTTGTGTATTCATCAAATTTAAAAAAAAAAAACAGAAATGATGTCACTCGACGGATATCAGGCAATGCACAAGACATCAGTGAGCAAATCAATGCAAAGGCAGGTGCAGCTTAGTATATATACTGCATTCGTTAATATAATTTAAACCAATGCTTTATAGTTATTTTGAAATATTAGGAAATAAATTAGGAGATTACTCATGGAACTTTCATGTACCTTTGACCAACAGCCCTTTTTGTTTTTTTTTTGGTTTTGGTTTTTGGCCCTTCATAAGAAAAAGTTTTGGCACCCCTGGTATAGACGCTCTTAAAGAATGTGTAGTCAAAACTAACAGTATTCTCAGAGTATTAATTGCTCAATTTAAAACTGACAATGTGCGCTTACAAATAAACATTTAAAATTTGAAGAGGTGCTGCTTTTTTATATAACTATGTTTTATTGGATTTTTCAAGAACAACCACAAAGAAACACACACACAGACACAGACACAGACAGTGACACAGACACACACAACAATCAGCACTGTCCCAGACAAATCCCATAGAATAAGTCAACGAACAAAACAAGGACAACATAGTTTAGCAGGTGACAACAGAAAATAGAATAAAGAAATAAAAATAAAATTAAATAAGTAAATTAAGCCTCTGAAGAATCCACAGAGGTCGAGTGGCTGGTTTGTTCATCCAGATAGTTAAGAAATAGACCCCAAACATTGATTTTGTTTTCAATAGAATGAGTCCTCAGAAATCTCAGTCTCTCAATCTGTATTACTGAAATCATGTCCACAATCCACATTTGAAATGTAGGAGGTGAAGATGACTTCCAGTGCTGGAGCACAAGCCTTTTAGCCACAATCATACCAAAAGACAAAGATTGCTGGAGTCCATCTGGGAGATGAGAAATGTGTTTTGAATGTCCGAAAATAGTAAGTTCTGCATCAGGTGGTAAAGATTTACTATAAGCTTTAGAATACCAATCAAAAATCCTTAAGAGGTGATGCTTTAATGAGGAAATTAACTATCTAGGACAGAGATGCCCAAAGTAGGGCCCACGGGCCAAAGTTGGCCCATTGTAACCTTTGATTTGGCCCACTGTCACATCCCCTGCTCGTTCCCAGAGTCCACATAATCACTCTCAATCACCAGCCACCACACACCACAGCCGTGAGCACTCCCCTGATTATTAAGTCCTCACACCTGCAAGCACTTCCCTCTGCACCCATAAATACTCCCCGCATTCATTCCCTCACCGTCGGGTATCACATTTACACGGTCAACCCTACCTGCTCTCTTTGCCGTCCTTGGATGCTCTCCTGTGCTCCCAACGACTCTGTCTTGTCTTCTGCGGATCCTTCTAAAGGGAAGTGACTTTGAGTACACATAAAGACTTTGTGCACTCTATACTCACCTGCCTGGATCTCCAGCTCCTCACCGATTAATCCTCCTTGCATTAATCCCACGAGTGTTCCTATTGAAGCTTGTTCAATAAACGTATCACTTTTGTATCCCTGATTCTCTCTCCTTGTTGTGACCGTGACACCCACCATGAGAAGAGAGTGAGAATGATGCAGAAAGTTGGGGAGAATGCCTTTAACGGAGATCGTAATTTCTAATTAGTCGTAACTTTTTTTGTTTGTTTGTTATATTGCAGAGCTACAAAAAAAGCAAACTGATATCAAATGGTGTACACTAATTGAGTTTTTAAAATGTAAATACTGTCACTCGATGGATAGAGCACTGTGAAAAAGACATCAGCGAGCAAACTAAGGCAAAAACTCCATTCTGTTATGAATGAGTTATAAAGTTCATTATAAAATGTAATGTAAAATATACTGTATTAGTTAATATAAAGCAATATTTTCTAGTTATTTTAAAATATTATTAAATAAATGAGCAAATTACACATGACAACTTCATTTACCTTCGGCCCACTAGCCTCAATCATGTTTGGTTTTTGGCCCTTCATAAAAAAAGTTTGGACATCCCTGATCTAGGACCTGGGTCCTCCAATCGAAATTATGTTATTATGAAATATTTTACGGGCGCCACGGTGGCGTAGTGAGTAGCACGTTCGCCTCACAGCAAGAAGGTTGCTGGTTCGAGCCCCAGCTGGGTCAGTTGGCATTTCTTTGTGGAGTTTGCATGTTCTCCCCGTGGTGGCATTGATTTCCTCTGGGTGCTCCGGTTTCCCCCACAAGTCCAAAGACATGCGGTACAGGTGAATTGGGTAAGCTAAATTGTCCGTAGTGTATGTGTTTGAATGAGTGTGTCTGGATGTTTCCCAGAAATGGGTTGCAGCTGGAAGGGCATCCGCTGCCTAAAACATATGCTGGATAAGTTGGCGGGTCATTCCGCTGTGGCGACCCCTGATTAGTGCAGGGACTACGCCGAAAAGAAAATGACTGAATGAATTAAATATTTTTTAGTTTAATAGTTTTAATAATAATAATAATAATAATAATAATAATAATAATAATAATAATCGCTCTAAGATGTGCTTTCCTAATTTGCCCTGGCTGTTTTTAATAGTTCCATGGCTAATCATTTTTCTCTCATCACCGGCCACTGGCAGATGTGGCAAAATGTTAGTTTGAAGCCCTTCCCCCGGCCATTCATTTTGATGGAATATGTCAACTAATTGACTTTAAAGCAACCACTATGTGTCTGATGAGCATATTATGCAGTAATACTGCTGATTAATAGGGGTCTGAGCCCAAAGGGTCTTTCAGGGCATCTCGTCGTCCGCCTGGCTAATAATCCCTGGAGCCGCAGCCTCTTTCACAGTGTGAGATGAGTGTGGCCCATTCCAGCCAAATCAGCACCTAGCAAAATGCAATTAAACTAACATCCCAGGTCTGCAGCTACAGCTAATCCTCATTTCAGATGGTGTCAGAATAACCCTGTGAATCCGATATAATTACACTGCATGCATATTAACTCAAGCAGAGGTCCTGGTAAAGCACCTTAAAGGCACAGTCCGTTCAAAAATCAACTTTCTGTTTTTTATTTACTCATCCTTTCTAAATGTGTGATTCTTGTTTTCAATTATGCTTAAGCCTCAAAGCCACCAATGTGCATGTTTTAGTGAATCAAATGTTTAATCCATTAATTAATTAATTAATTACATCATGTGCCGAAAACAAAAAGGAGCTTTAGAAAAAAATGTTTGATTCAAACTTCAGCCTACAAAACATTCTGACCCCCAGAAGTTGCATCTGGATTGGTTTTTACATTATTAGTACCATCACTGCAGCTCCAAAACCATTTAGCTACCAACATTCTTCAAAATATTTAGTTCCACACACAACATGAGAAATAAATCAGTAAACTAAAATCAGTAAAAAATAATAATGCAGCAATTTCTTATTTTGCTAATTCGTTTTTTCTTATTTATTTATTTATTTTGGTATAAACAGGTGGAAATTATTGACTAAAGTACAGTAATTGCTGCTTCAGTTGCTGTTATGATAGGGAAGTAAGATCGTTTTATTACATGAATATACATATATAAACAGTATAAGGGCTGCATGATATTGAAAAATTTGACCTCGCAATATTTTGTTTGTACGTAAGCGATGTACATTGCGATGTGAAATATATTTCACCAAATGGACTGAATAACTCTTTCAGCAAATGGACCAAATTTGATTCTTTTTGTGAAGAATTCACTATTTCAGAACATGTGTGGTGATTTTATAGGGGAGTGCATCTTCATCGATTATTTAAATGAATGTTTAACTAATTTTTTTTAGGGATGGAGGATAAAACTGCTTTATATTTGTCTGGTAAAATAACAGTCGGAAGTTACGTCATCACAGTGAAGTCCCCTGCACACTAAAAAAATCTGGGGTTATTTTTTCTACCCAAATGTAGGCATTTGGGTAATTTTTGGGGGTTATTTTCAGAGTCTTGGGTAGTTTTTGGGTTGTGCTATGTAAACCAAACTTGGGTTATTTTCTGGGTAATCATTTCTAAGACTTGAATCAATGCAACCCTAGCACCACACAGGCACATCAACCCAGCTTCTTGGGTCAAATAAACTCCCAGCAGGGGCTGACTGTGATGCCACACATATATATATATATATTATTATAGATGTTTACGGGCAACCCATAAATATGAAATGAATTGTTTTGAATGCAGTTCATAATTTGTATGTAGTTTTGTATTATCTCTGAGGTAAAGTGTATTTACAGAGTGTGATGTGCTGAACAAATGTAATGGAACAGAAAATAAATAAAGCTAATACAATATTCACCTGTTTGCTTTTTATGTGGTCAATGATTTTAAAAGAAAGCTAAAAATTACATTTGAAAATATAACCTATTAATTAAGTCAAACTAACCTGTTATTTAAGTAAAAATAACCAATTATTGGGTAGAAAAAAACAACCCATTTTTTGGGTTAAAAATAATAACCCAATTACTTGGGTTAATTTAACCCCTGATGTGTTCTGTCCTATATTTACCCAGCAATAGGGTTAAAAACAACCCAATTTGGGTAGTTTTTAACACTGTGTTTTTTAGAGTGTGGGGCTTCACTTGCTGCAAACTTTTCATATTACTGGAAGCCTGACAGCGCATTATGAAGAATGATGTTTATAGGTTTTAACATTAACTGTAAACTTTGCAGCTCGTTTAAAAGCAAAGAAAATGTACGTTAGGAACTAATATAGACATTTAGAAAACAGTGAATAAATAAATTAAATGAAAATAAACAAAAATGTAGGCAATTTTTGTGGCTATGTGCCTTTCATTCGCACTTTTAACATTTAATCGATACGTTAAAATGAGCAGAACACATCTTTCAAAATAACTAAAAGAGAAAAACGAATGAAAAAACAACAACAACAAAAAACAATAGTAGGCCTGCTTTAGTAATAAATCAACTTTAAGCATTTTGTAATTGTTTTTATTCATTCATTTACAAATGGTATTATTTCTTGTGCCTGAATGTTTTAAACTCATTTGAGGCACTGTAAAAAGCGATTAGTTACTTCACTTTAAATAAAGAGTAATGAGTAAACTCGTTGTTTTAAAAGCAATATGTTGATTTCCCTGAAACGATATATTGTGCATCCCTATAAGTATTGTTACTCAAAATAACTGTAAAACAATTTTCATCAAACAAATTTCATCCTGATTTAAATAAACTTCAAGTTGTTTATTTTCTCAACTTTCAATATTAAGCCAAAAATCAAAAGTTAAAATAAAAGTAGTATTTTTTGAGGTGAGAAAATGTTTATTTTTCATTTTTTGGGGGGAACTATCCCTTTAAAGAGATGCTTCCTTTTTATACAATAACATTATAGTGCTTCTATTAGCCATTTTAAAGGTTTCTAATTTTGTTTGGTAAAAAATACATTAATTTTCTAGACAAGCGAAACGTATCGTCTTCTTTTAAGAAATAATATTCCGAAAAAGTTTTCCTTAAAACTAGCCAAATAATCAGATCATTTTGCTTGTTTTAAGGAAAATTGACTTCATTTTAGAGATGTTATTTCTTAAAACAAGACAATATGTTTCGCTTGCTAAGAAAATGTTTCTTAATTTAACATTTATTCACAAATGGTATTATTTATTGTGTCTGAATGCTTTAAACTCACTTGAGGCACTGTAAATAGCGATTAGTTACTTCACTTTAAATAAAGAGTAATGAGTAAACCCGTTGCTTTAAAAGCAATATGTTGATTTCACTTAAAAACAAAACAAAAACAGCAAACCCATCAACTTAACTGTTGTAATTATGCACAGTTTGTTTACTTAATAATTATAAGGCAACAAGTTTACTTTCATTTTTTTTTTTAAGTCAACAAATCGCTTTTTACAGAAACCCATCCCCCCCCCCGGCCTTCCAGGACTGAGATCGGTGACCTCTGATCTACAAGCTCCTGGCCAACAATAATCCATCGATGTGACATTGCGAACACACACATTGTGATATCGATGCTGAAACGATATATTGTGCAGCCCTAAGTATTGTTACTGAGAATAACTAAAACAATTTTCCTCAAACAAATTTCATCCTGATTTGAATAAACTTCAAGTTGTTTATTTTCAAAAACTTGTTCATCAAAAGAAAATTAGTATTTTATTGTGGTGAGAAAATGTTTATTTTTCATTTTTGGGGGGGACTATCCCTTTACAGAGATGCTTCCTTTTTATACAATACCATTAAAGTGCTTCTATTATGAAGCAAAAAAGTAAAAAAATACATACATTTTTTAGACAAGCAAAACTTTTAGTCTTCTTTTAAAAAAATAATATGCCAAAATGAAGTTTTCCTTAAAACAAGCCAAATAATCAGATCATTTTGCTTGTTTTAAGGAAAATTGACTTCATTTGAAGGATATTTTTTCTTAAAACAAGAAATGAATTGTTTCGCTTGCCAAGAAAATGTTTCTTAATTTAAGATTGTTTAACAAGACAAAATATATATATAAAAAGTATTTTTTTGCAGTGCATATACCAACACCAATTTGTTTTTGGCCAAATTGGTGTTTTTTGAATGCCAGTTTTAGGCTCTGTTTGGCTAAGAAAAACATAAACTGTAAAAAGTAAGTCCGTAACGTTTATGGTAAAAAAACGGCAGCTGTGGTTGCCAGTATTTCACCGTTAAAAGACAGTACAAATTGTAAAAGTAGTCTCTCATTTTTACAGTAAACTACAGTATTTCATTAATTTGTAGAGTATTACCAATATCTACACATCTTTTGTTACAAAGATAAACATGTTAACACAGCCAAATGCAGGTGGTGATGAGAGTTACATATGAACCAATGCTCATCACAAACTACTTTTCCCACAAGCTGAAAAGGGTTTAAGTGTATAGAAGGTGCTAAAGGTACTAAACACCAGTATGGTAACACGTAAGTCATGAAATAAACATTGTTTATCAACATTAGATGTAACATAAATCTCTAATGTACATCACTGATGGGGAAACAACTCCATGGATCCAAAAGATCCATAGTAATGTCAACATAAAGCCTAAAAAGTGATGTGCCATGCAGGGAATTCTGGGAAAGTCAATTTATGGTTATTCACTGTATAATTTAAGGAAACATTCTGCAGGTTATGGATTTTTACCAAAGTATTTTTTTCAGTTTTTACCATTGAAATCACGGCCATTTTTTACACTGTACGTGAGAAGACAACACATGCTTCATCTACAACAAACATCATGTGAGAAATATGAAGTCGCTGATCGTAACAACAGTCAGTCACAAAATAAAGGCACATCCGAACAATGAGCAAGGCAACCAGATACATTTAATTACAGAATTGTGTTTCTCAGGCATTGCAGATTGATTTCCTCTACATTCTGTTTTCACAAAATATGAATCTCTTTCAATCAGGATCAGGCTGAAATTACATCCTGTCGGGACAAACAATAAATTAGATGAACTGCATCTGCTCTCATGTGTTAAAAGTCAGCGGCTCCTCTCTTACTCACAAACAAAACAGTGATCTTGGAAGATCCACGACAATCTCTGTGGTCTTTTTGCTTTAAAAAACGTTATGTTAATGAACCAAATTGGATTATAAAATCACAGCAGCCTTAGTTTACAAAATACATTTCATTTATATCATTAAGCTTAAAGCATCCAAGCTCATTGAAAAGCCGGTTCTGTCTTCTGAAAGTTTGAACATAAATCAATGAAAAATAAAGTGAAGAATAAGTTAAAGACTGAGTTATTAGTGTATATATCATACTGTGCGTTTCGACATGCAAAAGTGACTTTTTAAAGGCACAGTTCACCCAAAATTGACTAGTTTCATGTGGTTCCAAACAGTAAAAGACGACATTTTGAAGAATGTTCAAAATGACTTTCATTTTAAGGACAAAAACACAATGGAAGTTAATATGATCCATTATTATTTTCACACTAACATTCCTCAGAATATCTTCTCTCTTTTTTCCACACAACAAAGAAACTCATGAAAAAAATGACTCTTTAAATTTGGAGTAAACTATAGATATCCCTTTAAGAAGTAAGGCACGTAAGTAAATTCCCTGTTATCCTCTATTTTTGCATCATTTAAAATGTTATTTCATGATGAATGGATAACCATTTACCTGTCCAGGTAGGGATTGCAAAAAGGTTAACTATTCATCATTTAAACAAACTCTTTAATCTAATTATAATCTTTAAAAACGCTTCTGTTGAATCAGAGCCAATGAAAAAACTCAAAACACAGGAACACAACCTGATTAAGACAAAATAAAATAACTGATCTGCATAAAATACAACAACATACACTTTTAAAAATAAAGGTTTTAAAATGGAGTTTACATTTATGTTCTCCAAAGAACATTGCAGTGCACAATATTGAAGTTTTTCTTTTGAACCATCTAAAAACTTTTCCACTATAAAGAACCTTGTGTGAAATGGAAAGTCTCTTAAGATGTAATGGCTCCTTATTGAACCCTCAATGCCAATAAATAACCTGTATTTTTTTTACATGTGTTTATTACACGGCTCTCTGGAATACCTGTTTCTGATTGGCCAATCATGAAATTCCAAGGTAAGTTATTTATTCTCAGATAACAACTGCTGAAACTAATAAGAAAAGCTCCCGGGTTTAAAAACATACTGTAGTACATACTATTGTGTTTTGGAATCATAGTAAAGTGTGTAATACTGTATATATCATAGTATTTACAACACAATGTAAATGAATGGCAGCATAGCTACTGTAGAATTAACTACAGTAAACTACAGTGAGCATTTGTTTTTACTGTAGTAAACTGTGGTATTTTGTAGTATAATTAAAACTACACTCTAATTTTTTTTGCTGCTTGTTTAAACTACTTAAAAATGAGCTGATTCAACACAATTATTGAGGTTTTCTGGAGGACAACTTAATTGTTTCATGTTCAATCCACTTAAATTTGTAAAAACAAATAACTTAATTTGTGTTGGGACAACATGAAAGAATTATGTGGAACCCAGCATTATTTACAGTGCGTAGTATTGGGTAGTGTGCTTATATTACTAGCCATAGAGAGAGAAAGTTGCAGCAATTCCATTGACTAAAATTGAACATTTTTTTTTTGTTCCAGCAGCAATGGCCGTTCATGGAGTCAATCAACAACTACCAGAAGTTAGCACTTACAGCCAAGTTATAGCTGAAGATGATTGGTTTTGCACTTTCGAAAGGAACAAAGTTTTCAAAAATAAGATTGTGTATGTTGTAAGGTGCTGTATGTACGTTTTTGACTCGTCTAAAGCATAAAAATACCATAATATGTTTGCAGATACTTAAGAAACAAGCCAAGTGAACATACTTGTTTATCTGAAAAACAATACTGAAGTCAGATATTCTGCTTTGAAAATGTGTTTTCCATGCTGGATCGCTGTTTTTGTTTTGGTAATTTTAACCAGCCCACTGCCACTTTAGCCAGCTATATTTCAGCACCTCGGGTTGCCTTGAAGGAAAACCGCTTATTTCATTCATTCATTCATTCAGAAAGGCTCTGAAAGCATGCGTCTGTGACCGGAATGCAACCTCCGGTGGACAGTAGCAGCCTCCGAAATGAGATGCAGATTCAATTCCAGATGAGGTTATTAATTAAGAAATTATATAACAACATACTTCGTGACGAGATACGCAGTGATGAGTAATTTGGCTGTTTGCACCAGACGAAACTTGAAAGAAATTGAAATACAGCCATTTGAAGCAAAGAATATACACTCGCTCACTATTTGGTATGGTTTATAATCTATTTAATACATATTAACCCTCTTTAACATTATTAAATGTACATGCTGAATCACTCATATGTGTTCAGTTCAGAAGTTCAAGTTCAAACGGTTTATTTTATTCTCAAGGTCTGAGGTGAACTATCTGCTGCTGCTTTCAGTAGTATAGCAATAAATGTCATGTAAAATGGCATTCAAACTCACGTTGTTCGCATTTAACACTGAATAAAGCACATGAGGTGTACCTGAGGTGATCATTGTCATAGTTTTCTGTTGTTCACCAGTGAGAAATAGAAGCCATTTCTATTATATCAATTTAAGGTGTTGGTTAGGACAATCGGGTGCAGTTGCTTTTATTTAGGACGCGATTGAAATCACTCGCTCCTGTCCTCAATCTGGCAACCTGCGCTTGTGTTTGTTTTGATCCAGGAGTGCAATACCTAGCTCAACCACTGGGTGTCAAACTTACATACTGCACCTTTAACGTTATTTATGTTATGACAACAAATTTTTGTATGTCACCTGAACTTAATTTAATAAGTTAATCAAGTTTCAACATTTTTTTTGTAGCTATATTGTAGTTTGATGACTAGAAAAATGTATTTGATTCAACTAAAAAATTTAAAGCAGGAAGATTTTTTTATAGTGTAACATTATTTAAATGAACCGAAGCACTTTCAAGTCTACATGAGTCAATTGATCATTTTAGACTTCCATCGTTGCAACTCTCTATGGCTCTGAAATTACTATAGTTGCTGTGTTGCCATAGTAACTATAGTTTTATCACAACAGTATAATATATGTACTTCAAGTCAGCGCGAAACGGAAGTTGACTTTGATTTTAGTATGCTGATTTAGTTCCAACTGAAACAGAATATTTAGAAGGGGGCAGGGCTTTCTTTTTGCACTTCATTCCCTCATAGCAAACTAACGGTAAGATGGGCGTGGTAAAATTTATTAATATACAGTTGCTATGAAAGCCCTCAGGTTGGCGTCAACAGAAGGACTGCCACTCCAAATGCTGAAAGCAGATGGTCATACTTTGATTGAAAATGACCAAAACAAAGATTTTATCAGTAGATTAACTTGCACAGATTAGTTATTAGGTATTATATTAGTTATTTAGTAATTAGCATATAAGAATAACAATATGAGCTTGCAAAATAAATTTTAATTTGATTTCACATGGTCTTTGAGTACTACAGTATGGTTCAAAAACATTGCAGTATTTACTATGAATTACTATAGTATTTTTATATGGGCTCATCTGTATATTACCAATCATCCTGACCAGTTAGTATTTTCATATCCATCACTGTTTTTGATTGATTTGATTTTATGACTGAATTATATGTAGGTTAGTGTAGGCTGCATTCAGCCGCATTTCTTTCTGCATGCATTACATTCAATTAAAAATGAAAAAAAAAAAAAACATTTTTACAGCTCAGATCTGTGTTTTGTGTGTAAATGTCTACTTTTGTGACAAGCAGCCGTGTAATAAGTGGAATAATGTACATCTAGGCGGTTGATGTACTACCTAGATGTACATTATCCCTTAAATAATGAACAATCATTAATTAAAGAAGACATATATTATAATAGAAATGCTTGATTTTGAATAAATACATTAATATACCTGGAAGGTTTGAAAGAAGTAGAAAAAAATCCTCACTGTACTGTAGTTCAGCATAGTGACGAATAAGCAGTGCACAGTATAAAACTGCAAATAAATTCACATATAGTGCATTATTTACCTCAGAAGACACCAGCAGTCCCTTGAACCTCAACTCAATGTGTTCAGCAGCAAATCATTTGCGTGAATAAAATGGCACAACAAAAAGCTGAGTGGATAAAGCTGCTAAGAGAAACATTAAAGAAACAATCTATTCATGCTTACCAGCCCAGCTGAAAAACAAAAACCACAGAAACCATCACAGACGTTCTAATTGTTTCCACTACTAAAACGTTGCTATTAAACCATTAAAAACACTACGTTTTAATGGTTTAAAATGTGTTTTAAGACATATTCCATTAGGATTTGTTTTTAAATAGATTAATAGAGAGCAAAACAGATAAATAGAAAGCAAGAAATTACTAATAGGGACCCAAAAGACTATTACAAATCAATACAATGTCCAATAAAATCATACCATATTCTATGATGGTTTCCATTGTTTTGTTTTTTGTTTTTCAACATGGATGTCACACAACATGGCACTGCATGCATTCAATAAAAATATATACTTTTTCAAATATATTCTGCGCTAATAATATCTTTTTCATTAACAACCATGCTTAAACAATATTGTTTTCTTTCAGAAATGATTGTAGTCGAAGGCAGCCAGCCGGTCGGTTAATGACTGAAGAGGATGTGCTTGTGATCTGACCGGCGTGGGCACAGTGGTCAGCATTTTTTGGTGTTTGTCCAAGTTTGCGGTAGGAGCCTCTGTCTGGTAGATGTTTGGGTTTGCCGTCGGGATTCAGACACCTCCTCCGCTGCGGTCCACAGAGACAGGACCTCTCAGATCCAGGCCTTCCTCGGCCGTCTTCATCAGAATGGCCAGACGACTGTCGGAGATCTGACCTCTCTGAACCGCGCTCATGAGCTGGGCCAATCAGAGAGCAGAACACACCATAATCAAACTATCTGAAATGGGGCTCGGCAGCTTAATGGTTATAGCCAGATATCTACAGTTTGATTTAAGCTTAATAGGCGCAATTTATAAAAGCGTTATCATATTACTGCTAATGTTATTGTATTATGGAGGCTTTGGTTTTAAAATTGCGGTTTGTCTATTAGCTTTGGTGGAGAGTTTGGACAAAAATGAAAACACAATCCTGTATGCATGTACAGTTGAAGTCAGAATTATTAGCCTCCCTGTGTATTTTTTTCCCCGATTTCTGTTTAACGGAGGGAAGATTTTTTTTCAGCACATCTCTAAGCATAAAAGTTTTAATAACTAATATCTAATAACTGATTACCTTAATTTTTTCCCATGATGACAGTAGGGATGCAACAGTTATAGATTTCGGCAATTATTGTCTTAGGAATAATCACGCTTTCAGGATTATCACGACTATTATGTATTCATTCATTTCAAAACACTCAGAAAAAAAAACATAATCAAAAAAGAGCATCACAAGTTTGGTCTTTAGTTATTTTCTGCCATATATGTAACGCTGGGTATGACACTAACAACGGCAGTGAGGATCCAATCGCAGAATTAATAGGAAGGTCAGTACAGCAGTGGTCAACAGGAGCAAACAGATATTTTTGGGTAATCAGAATCGTAGTCATAAAACAGGTATAGGCCGATAAGGCTGGTAACAGGCAAGGATAACAAATAAACAAGACTCAAAAACACAAAAGACAGGAACAAAGAAAACGCGTTGTGTGTCACTTACAGATGACAATACTCAGCCATGACTGTGTGCGAGTGTGCTGTTATATAAAGTGTGTGTAATCAGTCTAGAAGCAGCTTCAGCTGAGAGAGTCTAATCAGATGGTGACTTGGAGCAGGAGTGTGTGTGTGTGTGCTGCATGACTGGAATTGTAGTCCTTTAACAAGCAGATTTGTAGTTCATGGAATGTGTGTGTGTCAATCAGCGATCTCTGGCTGTAGATCGCTGGTGATCGTGATAATATAACTTTACAGGTCAGTCATGGATAATAAAAACATGTAGCTACTCACACAAATCGTATAAACAACAACTATTCAGTTCATTTTATTATGTGCCAAGTTAAAAAAATAATAATCTGTTTGTTATGTCGTGACGTATCGATGACGTATGGAATACTGTTTCCAGGTCCAAGCGCTACTCATTTGAATTAAGAAAATGTTCGTTTATGACCACTTTTTAGTCCTATCACACGTTAAAGTGAATTTATATAAAACCATGGTGTACACAAGTCTCTGAGCTTGCTGCATCACAATTACCAAAATTGTAACAATTTATACAAAAATTATCACTTTGTGGCCATCAAATATTAGGCGATCGTGATTTTCAAAAGCATTACATCGCTTTGTAAACATTTATTATTACCATTTGATGAGTCTCCTCATACAGTCTGATGGACCCAGAAGCCGATTCGCATGACATCACACTTAACAAGTGGAGTAAATGACTCGCTCAGTCTAATCTTCGAGAAGAGCCCACAGTTACCTCTTCTGTCATGTTTTCTGGCTGAGATCGCTTTGCTTCTGTCTCCCGCTATCCTGATCCATTTGAGCAGTTTCACCTTCTCAAGATCTCTTGTGATCAGGCTCATTATCAGCTTTACTCGTGGTTTTAAAAAGTTGTAAATATGCCTGACTGCCTCTTTGCCATTTTGAAATATTGTTGAGGGCCAATAGTTAAACGTGACATTTGCTTTAACTTGCGCATGGTGATTACCGTCATTTCGCTTGCAATCATTCACATCTCTCGCTCTCTCTCTTTCTCATACACACATATAGGTATTCACCATGCACAAGTTAATGCCGGTTCAATTAAAATAAATACAAGAATGCAAAACATGAATATATGATATTTTCCGGCTCACATTAAGCACTGCGCTACAGAGTGAGATGTTTTTAACTGGCGCATGCACGTTGCTCCCTATACTGTATGTGCACGCAAGTCGTCCACTGGGAATAACGAACTTGCATGCGGAAAAGATGCCATATGTGAACGCCCCGCTTCTGCTACAGTAGGTGTCTCAGGCCCCATTTACACTAGTGCGTTTTAGTTTTAAAATGGCGTTTTAGCAAGAAAACGATCCGCGTCCACACTAGCGTTTCACACAGCATTTCTGAACACATCTCTGTACACACTACTCCACCAAAAACGTATATCACGTGACCATTCGCGCACTCTGGGCATGCGTGTTCAAGTATAAACAGGAAGCATGTGTCTCGCTCGGCATTCTAAATGGGGCTTACGCCGCTTGAAACACGAGTGATTAGCGAGTGCTCGAACAGTAGCTTGCCTCTTGCAAATATATGCAGCTGTTGTAGTAAAAAAGGAAGAGTTTAAGTGCACAATTGCGCCTAAAACGGTTAATAGTGCAAACAACGCTCCCATTTCTTTCCATGTTGTTTACAGTGAAGGTTGGTCTGTTGCGTTATAGTCATGTGATAGGGGCTTGACGAATAAGGGAAGGTTACGCAATGACCCAAAAGCGAATCACGGTAGCGAATCTCTACAGCCACGCCTCTGTTTTCAAATGTCTCCGTTTCCCCCCATCCACACTGAGACAGAGCAGCAGCGTTTTAGAATGAAAACGGCCTCTCCAGCGTTTCCAAAACACTCCATTTTCGGGGCTCAAAAACTACGGGGTAGTGTGGATGAATGGCGTAACCGTAGTAAAACTTTTGCGTTTTAAAACGAAAACGCACTAGTGTAAACGGGGCCTCAGCCACAGCTAATCCAGTGTGCATGCGTATTAGCCTCGGTGTATAAACTCGGAACTAGCGCACAGTTGGCATAACTTTGCTTAGTTGCGGCAGTTTTGTTTCATGCAACAGAAACTGTGTTGGAAGCCTTTACGATTAATTAAGAGTTACGAATTAAAGCGCAGTTACTGGTGAAATCGGTTAGTCGTTGCATCCCTAGATGACAGTACATAGTATTTTTCGAGAGTATTTAGTAGTATTCAGCTTAAAGTGCAAGTTAAAGGCTTAATTAAGTTAATTATTCAAGTTAGGGTAACTAGGAAAGTCAATGTATAATGATAGTTTTTTGTAGACTATTGAAAAAATAATATTGACCTTAAAATGTTTTAAAAACAATTGAAAACTGTTTCTATTCTAGCCGAAATAAAGCAAAAAAGACTTTCTCCAGAAGAACAAATATTATAGGAAATAAGATGAAAAATTCCTTGCTCTGTTAAACATCATTTGGAAAATATTTGGGTGAATAATTGTGACTTCAACTGTTTTGTTTTACAGGTATTAACTTGCACAGATTCAATTTTCACTTTAAGACTAACAATGTGCGCTAGCTAAATAAATATTGAAGATTACGATTTCATGCAGACTTTAATGACGAAATGGTCATTATTGGTGTTCACTGAAGTATTTTGCATGGGGCTTGCCTTTAAGTGTATTAAAAACAACATCTAAACAACATTAAAAGCCTGATTTCCACCACAGGGGTCTTTAAATGGACTTTTCTTTAAGCCTAGGCTAGTTATTTAAAGGTTACCGGTTCAAACCCCAGAAAGGGTGATTATTACTTTTAACACCTCTCTCCCGACCCACATCTGTTAATCTAGTTCATGCTTCATTACGGTAAAAAGTACCGAATGGTGCTGGTAATTATTAATTAACTGAAACTCCAGAGACAGCAGATCAACTTGAGAGCCGTTCTGACGAGAGTGTGACATTTCAGAGCTACTAATCGCCGTGAAGCAGTGGACTTATGACAAAACATGGATGTACTGACATGAAGATAACAAGCACTTTTAATTTTGAGGCTTTTTCACACCTACAGCTACGAATCCTGCCTGAAAACGAGAGCCACACCAAGACTGTAGTCTATAAATAGCTGCTGTTACATGTTGGATAAGGGTTCGTACCTGCAGGAACTCATCCAGTTCCACCTGTCCGTTTTTGTTGAGGTCCACTTCATTGAGGATCTCGTGGAGAGCGTTTTCATCAATATGAATGCTGAGTCTCTGAAAGAGCACAAATTAGTGATACAATTAGAATCTGAGAGGCAGCTGAAAGACAACGTTATAGGTGTATTCATCCAAAAATGATAATTTCCTCAACACCTTCTGAACACAAAACAACATATTATGAAGAATGTTGAAGAAAACAGCCATTTACATTAATAGTTGGTACATTAATAATAGTACATAAAATACTATGGCTGTTTTTTTCCAGAGCTCTTTGTTATATCTTCCTCACACAAGAAGGTCGTTGGTTCAAGCCTCGGCATGGGTTTCCTCCGGGTGCTTCGGTTTCCCCCACGAGCACAAAGACATGAGCTATAGATGAATTGGGTAAGCTAAATTGGCCCTAGTGTATTTGTGTGAATGAGTGTGTATGGTTTCATAGTGATGGGTTGCAGCTGGAAGGGTATCTGCTGTGTAAAACACATGCTGGATAAGCTGGCCGTTCATTGCGGTTTGGCGACCTTAAATTAATAAAGGGACTAAGCCGACAAGAAATGAATGTGTTCGACAAGTGAAAGAAGCTCAAATGTTTTTGGAAAAAGCAGAAGATGAGTAAATTATGACAGAAGTAACACTAGATCATTCAGATCTTCAGGATCATATAAACTAGAAACTCCAAGAGTTCAGTCAAAACAGGCTAAATACACCCCCCACTGCTGGACGCAGCTTCCAGAAATGATCAGATGTGCTCCAACATTAGGCACATACAAATCAAGACTGAAAACACATCTGTTTAGCTGTGCCTTTACTGAATGAGCACTGTGCGACTTCCCACAGATTGCACAAATATGTCGTTCTTTTCTTTTTTCATTCTTTTATAACCGGTTTAAACACATTTTAATCTCTTTTTATCACTGCTGATATTTGTTTTTATTGTCTTTTACAATTGTCTCTTTTATTAGAGTTTATGCACTTTGAATTGCCACTGTGTATGAAATGTGCTATATAAATAAACTTGCCTTGCCTTAAAAAGTTGGAACAGAAGCAAAGGTAATCAGGTAAAATTGTTGGTTAAATAATTAAATATTGTAATTATTATTGGGTATAAAAGTCAGCATCCAAAAAAGGTCTAGTCCTTTAGTAGCAAAGATGAGCCAAGTCACATAATACTTCAGTAAATGATTCTGATATGACTTTATATATAAAACGTATAATGGTCAAGATCATATAATAGACGTATTAAAATTGTAACAGATTGTTGCACTCTGAAATTTAAAAGTTGGATTTATACAAAACTGTAACTTAATGCTACACTATAACTTACCTCTAACACTTGCTGGACATCCACTGTTGTGATAAAGCCTTTGCTCTCCTTGTCAAATTTGTAAAAGCGTTTCTTATACCTGTCAGTCACAATGATGAGAGTATTAGCACAGTGTTTGATTTAGACTCCTTTATAGAGTTAAAGTCACTTATGTCCTTTACCTGGCCACCTCTTGAGGAGCGAGTGAGATCTCAGTGGTCTTGCTGAGCTGTTCTGAGCGAGCTTTATAACCCATCTCCAGGTACAGGAAGTTCTTCGCTGCCTCCAGCTCTTCCTGTAGACACACAAAAATAAAAACACATAATGCTTAAATTTACAAAGGATCCTACATTAATTTTATTTTTGATTAAATAATTTTCAGTAATTACTGTGCAATGCAAGCTTTTAAAAATGACTTTTACTTTAGCATGGGGAAGTTAATAATGCAAGTTTCATTTTGAGTCTCTAAAATATATTTGCATAGATTTCTTTAAGGCAATAATAACTAAAAAAAGTATTTGTTTTTTAAGTCACTTTGAATAAAACTAAATGCTAAATGAATAAACGCAAATGCAAAATGATAAATGTTAATTAAAGGGTCAGAAAATTGTATTAATTTTATTATTATTACTTTTATTTTAATAATATTATTATTATTATTATTATTATTAGTTTTTAAATTAAACTATTTAATTCCAAATTTTACTAATGTATTTTCTTTTTTTTACTAAACAACCTTCCAAAATGCTCATAACTAAATCTTTCATTCATTCGTTCATTTTCTTGTTGGCTTAGTCCCTTTATTAACCAGGGGTCACCACAGTGGAATGAACTGCCAACTTATCCAGCATTTGTTTTACGCAGCGGATGCTCTTCCAGCCGCAACCCATCTCTGGGAAGTATTACTAAATCTTGTGAAAAGAAATAAAAATACTGAAATAATTATGTTTAATTCTGTCATAAAGAAGTTTATGATTGCTAACACTGAATTTAGGTGATCAACAATTGGGTAAATTGTGCAAACATAATAATATTGTGTCCATAATATTATAAACTGAAGTAACTTTATTTTTATTCAAATATACTGTCTAAGCCCAAATCAGAAAAAGTTGGCACAATATGAAAGAAAGAAAAAAGTAGTGATTTCCAAATTTACTTTGACTTGTGTTTTAAGCCAGACAATTTGAACAGAAAATATTTTATGCTTTGTTTGTTCAAATTTTTTCATTTGTAAATATACATCCTTTCCTGTCATTCAACCCTGCAGCACATTCCAAAAAACAGTACAAAGTCCTGGCCGTGTAGGAAGAGGATACAGGTACTTGACTGGCCTGCCTGCAGTCCCGACCTATCTCCAATAGAGAATGTGTGGCTCATTTTGATCGCAAAACGCGACAACAATGACCCCCTACTGTTACCCACCTTAAGACTTGTTTGCAGAAAGTACACTTGAAACACTTCCTCACTTGGTGTCTTTAGTCCCTAAACATCTTTTAAGTGTTGTGAAACTGAATGGCAACATTACAAGGTGGTAAATGCTTTACTGTTACAACTTTTTTTTTTATTGCTGCAAGATTTAAAATTAGAATACATATTTAAAACAATAAATAAAGATCATGACGAACACTAAATAATGTGTTGTTGTATTGTCTGCGATAAAATACAAGTCAAAGTAAATTTAGAAATGAGTACTTTCTTTTTTTTTATTTCCATACTGTCCCAACCTTTTCTGTTTTGGGGTTGTAAAATGTATTCAGTACTTCAATCTTAAATGTCACATGATCTTTTATAAATGACTAACATGCTGATTTTCTGCTTAAGAAATTATTTTTAGTAGTGGTAATTAAAAAAAAGTTGATAATGGTAAAAAGAATGAGATGCGGATGGTGGAATGAGCTGCACCAAATTAAAATAAAATAAAATAAAATAAAATAAAATATGCAAGGATGCAATAATTTGACAAAAGTGGCAGTGAAATATAATATAATATTTATGATCTTTTTAAAATTCCAAAACAATAAACAATTTTTTTTATTACATCTAAAAACATATTAACATTTAAATAGATTAAGAAGAAAAATACACTTAAATTTAATACATTTAAATTCAGACATGTAGTATATGTGGTAGCAGCTCCTTATATTATCAAACACTGATATATTTCCAGCTAAAGATGAAAAATGGCATAAAAAAAGATTAAAAATTTAGTCTAAATTCAAAAGTCTACTGCAGAGCTGTGATTTACCTGCACTGGATGAGGTCTCCCAGCAGAGCACTGCGTCTGTATTACAAGTGTGTACGTATGTGTGTGTGTGTCGGGTGTGGTGCACCTGCATTGTGAGCAGATCAGAACGCTCAAC
Organism: Danio albolineatus; assembly: GCA_903798035.1. Classification (NCBI taxonomy): domain Eukaryota; kingdom Metazoa; phylum Chordata; class Actinopteri; order Cypriniformes; family Danionidae; genus Danio; species Danio albolineatus. Next base: position 11,661 of record CAIGQQ010034107.1, on the reverse strand, counting down.
TCATGGGAACAGAGCAGAATCAAAGCAGCACACTGATCGCTGCTATTATTAGTGCTTCTGTTTATCAGACAGGAAACCCTCGACCAACGTGCAAAAGCTGGAGTAACACTATCACCCGCTTACAAACACACTACACACACACACATTTACAAACTGCTGCGAGCTCAGACGTAACAGCCATAGTCATGCGGAGGTGTTGTGCAGGGCGTTCATTGTACGACTGAATTGTGTTCTTATCGTAAACTGGAGACTATTTAAGAGTCCCGCTAACAATAGCTGACGTCTATCATTCATTAGCTGTTACCTAAATTAACCTGGCTGAGACCTTTGGCTTTTGAGTCAGGAGAGAGAAAAAAAAACAAGGCAAAGGGTAGCAGGTTTTAAAACAGAATTTTCGAAATGAACTCAATACATAATAAAAAATATATAAAATAAACAATTTTTCTGAATTTTTAATTCAGATGTTTGTGTTGCGTGTGACAGAAGACAATATTAGCATTTGCTCATTTAAATGTAAATGAATTTTGTATTTTTTTTAGCTTTTTTTCGTCTTGCGGGTTCAAATCTACATTGTATCGACGTCACACGTTGTGATGTGGCAGATAACATCAGTGCAGTTGATGATGCAGTGTCTCATTCATATTCATGAGACTTTGTGTCCTTCTCCTATTAGAAGACACTTTGCTTAATTATGGCAGACACTGTGTCAATCTGTGAGACTGAAAGTGTAAGATCATGGACCACAAGTGATTGTTTGTTTTTGATTTGTAACACCGTGTGTTCTAACTACACATGTTTTTCTATACAACAACATAAACTACTATGAGAATGATCACCTCAGGTGCTGATTATGTGTTTTACAGTGTTAAACGTTACCAATATGACTTTGAATATTATTTTACATGACATTTATTTCCATACCGAAAGCAGTAGCAAATAGTTTACCTCACATACAGTGTATCTGAAAAGTATTCATAGCGCTTCACTTTTTCCACCTTTTTATGTGTTACAGCCTTATTCCAAAATGGATTAAATTCATTTATTTCCTCAAAACTCTACACACAATACCCCGTAATGACAATGTGAAAAAAACATTTTTTGAAATTGTTGCAAATTTATTAAAAATAAAAAACCTGAAAAATCACGTTCAAAAATATTCACAGCCTTTGCTCAATACTTTGTTGATGCACCTTTGGCAGAATTTACAGCCTTAAGTCTTTTTGAATATGATGCCACAAGCTTGGCACACCTATCTTTGGGAATTTTTGCCCATTCCTCTTTGCAGTACCTCTCAAGCTTTATCAGAATGGATGGGAAGCGACGGTGTACAGCCATATTCAGATCTCTCCAGAGATGTTCAATAGGATTTAGGTCTGGGCTCTTGCTGGGCCACTCGAGGACATTCACAGAGTTGTTGGTGTGCTTTGGGTCATTGTCATGCTGAAAGATGAACCATCGCCCCAGTCTGAGGTCAAGAGCACTCTGAAGCAGATTTTCATTCAGGATGTCTCTGTACCCTGCTGCATTCATCTTTCCCTCTATCCTGACTAGTCTTCCAGTTCTTGCTGCTGAAAAACATTGCCACAGCATGATGCTGCCACCACCATGTTTCACTGTAGGGATGGTATTAGCCTGGTGATGAGTGGCGCCTGGTTTTCTCCAAACGTAATGCCTGGCATTCACTCCAAAGTGTTCAGTTTTAGTCTCATCAGACCAGAGAATTTTGTTTCTTATAGTCTGAGAGTCCTTCAGATGCCTTTTGGCAAATTCCAGGCTAAGGAGTGGCTTCCAGTGGACTGCTGAACAGACGGTTGTCCTTCTGTAAGGTTCCCCTCTCTCCACAGAAGAACGCTGGAGCTCAGACAGAGTGACCATCGGGTTATTGATCATCTCTCTGACTAAGACCCTTCTCCCCCGATCACTCAGCTCAGATGGCCGGCCAGCTCTAGGAAGAGTCCTGGTGGTTCCAAACATCTTCCACTTACAGATGATGGAGGCCACTGTACTCATTGGACTTTCAGTGCAGCAGAAATTATATTGCAACCTTCCCCAGTCTTGTGCCTTGAGACAATATTGTCTCAAAGGTCTACAGACAATTCCTTTTTCTTCATGCTTGGCTTGTGCTTTGACATGCACTGTCAACCCTGGGACCTAATATAGAAAGGTGTATGCCTTTTTTAATCATGTCCAATCAACTGTATTTACCACAGGTGACTTCCAATGAAGCTGCTGAAACATCTTAAGAATGATCAGTTGAAACAGAATGTACCAGAGCTCAATGTAGAGCTTCACGGCTGTGAATACTTTTATACATGTGATTTATCAGGTTTTTTATTTTTAATAAATTTGCAACAATTTAAAAAAATCTTTTTTTCCATTGTCATTATGGAGTATTGTGTGTAGAATTGTGAGGAAATAAATGAACTTAATCCATTTTGGAATAAGGTTGTAACATAAAAAAATGTGGGGCAAAAAAGTGAAGCGCTTTGAATACTTTTCCGATGCACTGTACCTTTAAGTGTTTTGGGCACCTAAACGCTCATTACTGTAATAATAAAGTAAATGTGAAATTAAAGTGAATTCTGCTTTAATTTAAAAAGCCACTCATCAAGTTTTATGTATTTAATGTCATTTTAAATGTAATGTAAGATAAAATAATTAATTCTAAAGAAATACACCATAAGATAAATTACATACCTTCTTTTTCTGCTCAGTCCACTGCAGTTCTTTGCCCATGATCTCAACAATGCGCGGCAGAGCCTCGTCGGCAGCCTGCACGTTCAGAAAACCCAGCCTTGTTCTGCGAGAAATCACATCGATGGCCGTACACGCATACTCCTTTATAGCATACTGCACCTAAAACCACACAGAAATGATCATTTTCAGTTTGGAAGACTATCAGATGTCTATGCATTTTTAAGCTGGCTGAATAATCTGACATAATTTCAAATATGAGCTACAGCTTTCAAGCAGACAGTGAGTCTTACTTAGTTTTAATGCTGACATTTAAAGTAATTGATCCCTTGCTAATCTCTGCCTCTGAAGAAATAACACAGGAATAAATTAGAGATTTCTATGAACAGCAGGATTTTCAGGAAAATGGTAAAAGTAATCTTTTTCTGCACTTCAGTTCTATATGAAGAGTTGAATTACACAGCAGGGTGACTAAAACTGCATCAAAATGTGGTCAATTCTAGGTGATTAGAATAGATAAGATTAGTGTACATTAACAAAGCTGTTCCTATTGTAACTGTGGATCAACTGTTTTACCTTACTCCCTGTCAAGTGGTATTCTGTCCTTCCAATGATTCCATGTATTTAGGAGTTTTGTGTTGATGTTTGTTCATTTTTAGATGGGTTACACAAAGCAGATTGGTTTTAAAATGACTGTACAATTGGCAAAATACTAAAGACATTTTATGCCAACAGAAATTCTACAAATTTCAGCTCTATAATGACACATACACTCACAGGCCACTTTATTAGGTACACCAGTTCAACTGCTTGTTAATGCAAATTTCTAATCAACCATTCACATGGCAGCAACTCCATGCATTTAAACATGTAGACAGTCAAGACAATCTGCTGTTCAAAGCGAGCATCAGAATCGGAAGGAAAGGTGATTTAAGTGACTGATCGTGGCATGGTTGTTGTGTGCCAGACGGGCTGGTCTGAGTATTTCAGAAACTGCTGATCAATTTGGATTTTCAAGCACAACCATCTCTAGGGTTTACAGAGAATGATTTGAAAAAGAGAAAATATCAGTAAGCGGCAGTTCTATGGGTGCAAATGCCTTTGTTGATGCCAGAGCTCAGAGGAGAATGGTCAGACTGGTTCAAGCTAATAGAAAGACAACAGTAACTCAAATAACCACTTGTTACAATCGAGGTATTCAGAAGAGCATCTTCCAACCTTGAGGCGGATGGGTTACAGCAGCAGAAGACCACACCGGTTGCCACTCCTGTCAGCTAAGAACAGGAAACTGAGGCTACAATTCACACAGGCTCACCAAAATTGAACAATAGAAGATTGGAAAAATGTTGCCCGGTCTGATGAGTCTCGAGTTCTGCTCCGACATTTGGATGGTAGTCAGAATTTGCCATCATCACCACGAAAGCATTGATCCATCCTGCCTTGTATCAATGGTTCAGGCTGGTGGTGGTGGTGGTGGTGTAATGGTGTTGGGGATTTTTTCTTGGCACACTTTGGGCTCATTAGTACCAATTGAGCATTGTATCAATGCCACAGCCTACCTGAGTATTGTTGTTGACCATCTCCATCCCTTTATGACCACAGTGTACCCATCTTCTAATGGCTACTTCCAGCAGGATAACGCACCATGTCAATAAGCACAAATCATCTCAGACTGGTTTCTTGAACATGATAATGAGTTCACTGTACTCCAATGGCCTCCACAGTCACCAGATCTCAATCCAAAAGAGCAACTTTGGGATGTGGTGAAACTGGAGATTCGCATCAGGGATGTGCCGCTGAGTGATCTGCAGCAAATGCGTGATGCTATCATCTCAACATGGATCAAAATTTCTGAGGAATATTTCCAGTACCTTGTTGAATCTATGCCACGAAGGATTAAGTCATTTCTGAAGGCAAAAGGGGGTCCAACCCTGTACTAGTAAGGTGTACCTAATAAAGTGGCCGGTGAGTGTTTATTAAATGACAAAGCATCAACTTTTGAAAAAAATATTCAGACATATTTTGAAAATAGAAATATCACAATCCTTCGATTACTACATGTCATATTTTAATATATTTTGGAAAATATACAGTACACAAAAAGTTTAAATTCTCTAAAAACTCAAATCCTCCCATATTTTTTAAACAACAATATTATTATAGACATTTATATTAAATATTGTAGTGTTATTGAACCATACTAAAAGTAAAGTATTTCAAATAATCTGTTGTGGTAATTCTATAGTTGCTGTGGTAACTCAACTATTACTAAACAAATCACCTAATACACTAACAATTTACAAAAGATCCGGATAGTAAAAACTAAAGGTACATTACAGTATTTATTACAGTTCACTAAAGTTAATATTACAGTACACTGTATTGTGCTGCAAACACTATAATCTATACAGTGTTAAGCATATACATGTACACCCCTCACAAATCTCTCCTTTAAATACATATTTTCTATAGGATGCTTCACAATATTATATTTGTGCATTTACATTAGTTTAGTCAGTACTGAAGCCAAATCTGAAGCTAATCTAACAAAATAACTTACAATATTGGTTCAAAAATTAGTAGCACAAATTTATGTTAGGAAAAAATATTAAATGCAATTTTCAATAATAGCAAAAATTAAGAGAAACAAAAAATATAAACAATTTTGCTGAAATGGTGTAGTTTGTAATTGTGTTTGCAATACTTTGCATGAATTTAAATATATTATCTTTCTATTTCTAAAATGTTCTATATTTATTTTAATAAATATATCTTTTTAATAAATCTAATGCACCACAAATACATTACCTAAATTCACTGAGAAATGGATAAAATATTCATTTTTAAAATGGGGTGTACTCATTTATGTTGAGCACTGTACATTTTAATACAAACACTTTAGTATTAACCACAAATTACTATAGTATGTTTTCACGTGGGAACCTTAAGGGGTAGATTTCAGAGTGCTTACCTCACTCTCAATGTAGGGAAATTCAGAAACAAGGCGTTTCCCCACAATTGGCCATCTCTTGCCCGTGACCTGAGCCATCTTGGCCACTTCAAACGATCTTCCTCCATAGGTGGCTGCCAGGTGCTGGGCAACCTGTGAGTGACGAAAATAAAAATCTTTTATTATCCATGAGTCATCAGTCAACTCTAAGGTTTTGAACATGTTCACTCAGCTTGTCAGGATGTTGTTGCTGTTGTTTTTTGGTCACAGCTCTTTAACTAGCTTACGAACGCTTTTGCTTCATTAAGCGTTTGGACAAATAAACACGGCCTCGTTTACTTCGATTCGAACTCTTCTTTTATATCTCCCACCAAAGGTCAAGCGCTGTCAAAAATATCTGCATGCTGACCTTTTTAAATATGCTGGCAAAACAACATTCATGGTAGCGCTATGGCTCCATCAAGCTCTCGTGCGTCCAAACAAGGGGTTGCCAGACTTTCTCTCCACCACTGAATCATAAGGGACTGAAGCGTTATGGAGCAGTTTGAACCAGCTCCAAAGAGCTCGGACTGGCAGAATGCTAAGTAGTTAGTCTTCAAAACCCACCTCATTTTCAAGCCCGTAGTCTTGAACCAAGCGTATATAAAGAGTGGGAGTCCAGTCCTTCCCGCCCTCCAGCGTCAGGCCGACCGTCCTGCTGGGTCCGGCTGAGAGGTTATGAGCCTTTATGGCCGCATCAAGTGTCTCCTCAGCCATCGAACGATAGGTTGTCCACTTTCCACCTACAGTAAACAGAGTGCAATGAAACTTTTATACAACCTCAGTGGAACACTTGTAACTCAGTTGTAATGGCTCATTACAAATTCATTTTGTGTATTTGATTTTATTATTATGCTAGACAAATGAAGACAAAAAGAGTTACACATCACATTTAAAACCACATGAAAAACACAAGGCACGTCACTTCCAATTTCATCGTGCTTCTGATCTTGTGCTCCTGTGGTGTCTGTCATTGCTAAGCGGCCATAAGCTATACTCTCAGAGAAACCACCACTGACAAACCCTTGCTGTAGCTCTGATACTTTATTTTTATTGTATATTTTTAAAACAAATTTAAGGTTATTGGGTGCTCTTTGTTTGTCTGAGGTTATTAGTTATTACTGAGATGTGATTGGTTGTTCTTGTGTACTGACTTGCGGTGCACTTGCGTCATTAAGAAAGGTGTAGAAGTTTTGAATAGGCTTCACTGTATGTGCGCCTAGCCTTTTGGAAATACTTTAATGATTAGAATACACTGTACATTCATTAATAATTTCCTTTTGGCTGAGTCTCTGATTTATCAGGGGTTGCCACAGAGAAATGAACCGCCAACTACTCTAGCATATGTTTTACGCAGTGGATGTCCTTCCAGCGCAACCCAGTACTGGGAACATATATAATGTACAATAATATTTAAAAGCTGCAAGCACTTTGATTTTCTGTTCATATATTTATAATTACATATTTATTATTATTTACATAACCACATTAAAGTTATGTGTTGATATTAAATGTGTGATTAAAGCAAATTTCCCGCCAGTGGAGTTTGTTTTCTTTCTTTTTTCTTTCGTACTTTTTTAAAGATTTATTTATGCCGTTTTTGCCTATGAAAGGACAGTGTGTACATAGCAAAGCACAAGCAAAGTTGGAAAGAGAGAGGGTTGATGGTATCAGGAAAGGTCCTCGAGCTGGGACTTGAACTCTGAAATTGAAACTGAAATTTCTTTAAAAGCAATTCTTCTCATGGTCGTTATCCACATTTGCCAGACAAAAGTGTATTGGTGTTTCCCAGTACTGGGTTGCAGCTGAAAGGGCATCCGCCGAATAGTTGTCGGTTCATTCCGCTGTGGCGATCCCTTTTAAATAAGAGACTAAGCCCTTGAATGAATGACAACAGCATGAAAACAGCAATACAGAAAGCATCTGATGATAGAAATACGGAAATGTTTGCATCAGCTCTGTAATTCACCTTCCAGTCATGTGAGGTCATTTATTTAGCTCTTAAATTAAAAGACTGTTTTCAAGAAAAACTTATGTAGCTTTCAATTAAAACAGCAACCTGATGGGAAATTAAACATTAAATTCAAACATGTCAAATATTTCTCACAAAATACAGACAAATTAGTGACACTGACCGGCAATTGTGATGAGCCCGCTGTCGCTGACGTTGACTATGTGGTTTCGACAGATGGACTGCGTGTCTTTGGAACTGGGGTCGGTGACCAGCGGACGAATACCACTCCAGGCCGCCAGGACATCCCCTCGCCGCACTGAGAACCAGAGAAACCACAGACACTGACCGTCTCTGACAGCTGACGTGTGTGTTGTGTTGTGTGTATGTGATTGACAGGGCTACAATAGGCCACACTACAGTGCTACGTTCAGAACTGTTAGTATATACCCATGACAATGTGGTCTATTTTGTTTGATAAATGACCACAGGGGAACTCGGGAACAAGCCTGTCTGTAAAAAGTTGAATTGCTTTGCTACTTTGTTAAACCAACAAACTGTTGCCAGACCGCCGTGTACGAGGCCAGAGTCAATTTCCCTATTGTGGTGACATCTCAAGCATTAATTATTAAGAGGGAGTTGTGTATTGATCCGCGGTACACCTGCCACTGTAATATGCAGGTTGATATTTCTGAATGGGGGGAAAAACAGAGACAGCACTCTCATTATCAAAGGGCATCTCTGAAACATTTATGACAAGGCGAGGGAGCTCTGCAGACAGCAGACTTGGGAGACCAATAACACACACACACACATACGCACACACACACACACACACCTTGAGTCTAAATGAACCTCAGCAATAGACCGCTGGGCTGTCGAATGCATTCAAGTAATCTAATTCTCAGGGGGAGAATTCAGTCCATTTCCAAGCTGTGGAATGCACTCAGAGTTCTCCAAGAGTCACGATCACTACACCTATTAGACAACACTAAGCTTATATCATTTATTTATTTAACTTTTGGTTGAATTAGGCAAAAATTGGAAGCTAACAATATCTAGGCTTATTTTCACAGAGAGGATTATATCCAAAGCAACTTGCCAAGATCCTAACAAGCATTTTATTTGTCAATGGCAGGGTTGGCAAACGTTGGTTTTCAATTCCGTGGGTAAAAAGTTTGACACATTGCATCTTTTTAATTACAGCTGAAGTCAGAATTATTAGCCCCCCTGGGTATTTTTTCCTAATTTCTGTTTAAGGGAAAGGTTTATTCAGCACATTTCTAAACATAATACTTTAATAACTAATTTCTAATGACTGATTTCCTTTATCTTTGCCATGATCACAGTACATAATATTGTACTAGATTTTTTCCAAGACACTAGTATTCAGATTAAAGTGAGATTTAAAGGCTTAACTGGGTTAATTAGGTTAATTAGACGAGTCATTGTACAACAATGGTTTGTTCTGTAGACAATTGAAAAAAAATTGCTTAAAGGTGCTAATAATATTGACCTTAAAATGATTTTTAAAAAATTAAAAACTGCTTTTATTCCAGAAATAAAACAGAAATAAAGAAGACTTTTGGTAACACTTTATAACTACAGACTATAAATCATTTAATTAGCATTAGCAATTAGTGAATTCAGGTGTGTTTGTCTAGGAAGAGGGTGGGGGGGTCTTTGGGTGCTTGATTTATCCAAAAGTTCAAATTCAAATAGGCTATTTTGTCTTGCTAACATCCTCCTGATTAACAACCATGTTATAAGTTAGCTAAAGTTTAGCCAGGGCAATATCATAAGCATACAGGCTATTAGCTGAGGCTAATGTAATGGAGAAATGACAGCTGGATAGTGAAAATATACCCCTCTCGTTTTTGCAGTCATTTATTCAGAACATGTCATGTTAATTGAAGTTATAAAAACATGTACATATAGGCTAGCTATGGAAGTCAGTGGCTATCAGTGTGTCATATATTCGTCAAAATATTTAATTTTTTTTTCAACAGAAAAAAAAACCTAAAAAATAATAGATTGAAAAGGTAAAGTTCACCCAAAAATGAACATTTACTCGCCCTCAAGTGTTTTCGAATCTTTGTTTCTTTATTTTGTTGAACACTACAGAATTACAGATTAAAGAAGATATTTTAAAGCAGGGGTCTCAAACTCAATTTACCTGGGAGCCGCTCGAAGCAAAGTCTGGGTGAGGCTGGGCCGCATCAGGTTTTCCACAAAAAATTTATTATATTAATTATTAAATTCAAATTTCTTTACTTTTTTATCTTATTTTGTGCATTAGATGGAAAAAAATAAGATGGAAAAAAAATGTAAATAAATACCAGAAAGCAAAATACAAATATTTCCCGAAACAGGATCCGGCACGATCCGGCTCAATTTAAGCACTGATTTATATACATTTATCCGCGTATAATGTCCAGCTGGGCAGCAACTTAACTTTTTTTGAAGTGTTGTGATTAAAGCGCGCTGGGATAAATGTCCGCGTGTGCCCAATAGAAACGAGGCAGCCACGAGGCACGGAAGAAAACACTCGCTGCTGTAACTTTCACTCATTGAGAAATGTTTCTCTACCTGCGTCAAGCCGATGTCCTGCCTCCGAGAGCCACCATGATTGGCAGGTTCATTCAGCTCCGCACACAACACTGTAAAGTGCTATACATATCAAACTTGCGGGCCGCACTGACATTAAACTTTCAGATTAAGGCGGGGGCCACAAACTATTGTCCCGCGGGCTGCATTTGGCCCCCGGGCCGCGAGTTTGAGACCCCTGTTTTAAAGAAAGCTATAAACCTGAAATCATTGACTTCCAGAATAGTAAAAACAAATACCATGTAAGTCAATGCTTACAGGTTTCCTGCTTTCTTCAAAATATTATTTTGTGTGTTCAACAGAAGAAGTCAAATAGGTTTGGAACAAGTACAAGGTGAGTAAACGATGACAGAATTTTCAGTTTTGAATGAACTGTCCTTTTAAGGGGGAGTATATGGTGAATTTAGGGTGAAATGTCCTTTAATATATTATTATTATTTAATAAAACGTGCCTTTTTTTCAACTTTTTTCCCCCTTAAAAGGTCTCTGCACGTCCCTGTTTAGGTATGAATTTGTATGAATTTTTGCAGCCCTCTTTTAAACAGATGATTGATTACATTTTTTTATGATTTTATTCTTATATTCTAATACGTTCAACTCCTCAATAATCCTCTTCTCTCTCTCACACAATATCTCTACTTGAGGGATAAACAGTGAGATTTTTCCCCTACACTGTCAGCGAGACAAATCTCCCACAGCCAAACCCCTTCAGGAGAGTCCATCCTCAAACCCTTCAGTCCAGGCAAGGTCTCTGTGTCATTCCTTCATCGCTCAGCCCATGATCTGCTTTACTCAACTGAATCGCCCAGTCACTCATTCCTTCCCAGAACAAAGCAGAAACGCCCTGGCACGCAGCAGTGCATGTTCTGTTAAATACAGACAGCTGGGTGACTTTCTACAGTAGCTGAAAGACACACGCAGCGCCGACTGAGACAAACTCCTAACGACTTGTTCAACAATCAGAGAAAAGGAGGAAGCGTTTTTGTGTGTGTGCGAGGGAAAATGAGTTATGAAGCTAATCAATCAAGCAATCAGGGCTGCATCTTTGGCGCTTTGAACAATTAGAGGGCTGCGCTCACAAATCAATACCTGCGCTTTCAGATGGAGACGTGATGCGTGGAGGATTTATCAGTCCTAAGTAGTAGTTACTAGATTTAACGCAGCCAATACAAGCTTGCCTGTCTACCACACTGCCGGTCTGTCTGTTCTTTAACGTGAATAATATGGATTTTAAATACAACAAAAAAAATTGTTATTAGGACATAAAGTTGAAGAATTATTAGCCCCTCTATATATATTTCCTTCAATTTCTGATTAACAGAAAGATTTTTTCAATGCATTTTTAAACATAATAACAAATTCCTAATGACTGATTTTTTTTATCTTTGCCATAATGACAGTACATAATATTTCACTAGGT
>CAIGQQ010034105.1:0-22136 GCA_903798035.1 Danio albolineatus | reverse complement strand
AACAGTAAGAGGGGCAAAAAACATGCTGTATTCTGTGAAAAAAAAAAACATTTTTTTCACTAATAATCATTTTATTTCTTGTACACTGATTCATTGGATTTACTACTTTTTTTTAAGTTAAGTGATGTAATGATGTTCAACTTGGCAGCACAGTGTATGGCTTGGTAGCACCCGTGTTCACATGGGTTTCCTCCGAGTGCTCAGGTTTCCCCAACAAGTCCAAAGACATGTGCTATTGGTGAATTTCGCCAGCTGAATTGTCCGTAGTGTGTGTGTATGTCCTGGATCTCTAGGTTGAGGGTTGAGCATTGGGTTAACGACCCACCTCGTAAAAATGAGATGCTACAAAACACCTACTTGGTGCAACTAAATATCAACTTTGATATATAAACGGCCCTGGAAGTAAGTAATGTTCAACTTAATTTGTTTGTTTAAATTCAGGCCATATAAATTATTTGCAACCCATTACCTTCAAACGATTTAGTAAATCTAATGAATCATTTTTCAATGTACCTGTTATGAAAATGATACCCTTTTAAATAATTTAAGAACACAAAAGTGCGTTTTAATCCAAAAACCTTGCATAATTACTTAAAACTTTATTTAGAATTCTATATAAAATTATACTATTGAGTATGACTAAACTAAAATATGCTTTAATGTCACTTCTATTACAATTGATATGTTACACATTTATAAGTACAATGAGTGCAATATTAAAGGGCACCTATGATGAAAATCAACTTTTGTAAGCTATTTAGACAGAACTGTGTGTAGGTATAGTGTGTCCAATGTCATAGAAACACAATAAGTCTTTTTTTTTTATTTCCTCACATTAAAATAGACCAAACCCGAGTGATTTGAGGCCCACCACAACGTGATGTAGTAGTGCAGTTTTCCCCGCTCAGCGAATTGATTAGCAGATGTCATGTTTCTATAATAACATGTACACAGATGTCCACAGAACATAAGGCCATACGTCCCTTATTTCAATCACTTATGGTCAGTAAACCCTACATAATCTCTTATTGGTCTGGGTTCATCAGTGGTTTAAATTGGAAGAAGGTTTGGTCGTTGCCTAACAAATTCTTTATTACAAACAAATTTAAAGAGATTTCATTTAAAATTCTACATAAATTTTACCCTGTCAAACATTTTCTTTCCAAGTTTAGACAGGATATAGATCAAAACTGTTCATTTTGTTCATCACAACCAGAAACTGTCCCGCATATATTTTGGAATTGTCAGTTCTCAAAGAAAATATGGTACGAGATGTCCAATTTCATAAATGAAAAATTATTACCAAATTTCCGTTTAGAATATCAGCATGTTATTTTTGGGTTTTTGAACTGCAACAAAAAAATTGAGAAAGAAGTTTATGTTATTAATCTTTTGATAATATTCACAAAGTACCATATTCACAGATGCAAATTTAGTAACCAAAAACCATTTTATCCTGCTATACTAACTGATTTAAAACATTATACGAACAACATAAAGCAAAGCTCTAATAAAAAAGCCATTAAAACTGTTTTTTTACTTGAAACCTTCAAGATCTTGTAATCTCGCAAGGCTCTTTTCTCTTAGTATGTATATGTACACATATGTTTGTTATATATTTCGCTCTGTACACCCCTGACATTTTTTTTTGTTTTGTTTTGTTTTCCTTAATTAAAAAAAAATAAAAAATAAAAGATGTTCACAGAACATTTTTTTTTGTTTGCAAATAAAGTGGGATAAAATTTTTTGCTACAACTCTCTGTGATTTTTATACATTTTTTTAAGTTTAAAACTTTTTTTTAAATCGCTGTAATCCTTAACCGCTATAATCACCACAGCCACATGGTGTCAGTAACTTGTTTTTTTTCACTAAGGAGCTGCATTTCAGCTTCATCCGAATCTGTCTCTGTCACTGACTGCTGTTTATCTGACATAACACATGATGAGAAGCAGACACGCCGTGGGAACAGTGGGCGAGTAGAAGCAGTTAATTTACATTTAAAGCAACAGGCTAAAAAAAATCAGCTACAATGTACTCAGACACCAAAATTTGCAGATTCTGGAGGCTATAATTAATTATGTATTTTGAGATGAAACTTTACAGACATATTCTGGAGACACCAAAGGCTTATGTTACATCTTGTAATAGAGGTGCCCTTTAAACTTATAATAAAGTACTTGTGCTTTAGTCAGCACCACAAAATAAATGTAATTATTTAAGGGATGGCCTTTATGAACAATGATTTTAGGTGTAATGTACTTACAGTAAGAAACATTCATCAGCATTCTCTTGTTAGGTAAACCTACAGTAAGTTGCTTTTTATATCAATATTAAATTTTAATATTAAATGCAGACATTTTTTTCCAGTGTTTAGTTTCAATTTCACCATCCTATAAACAATAACTTTTTTTAAAGTAGTTTATATAGTTTAGCATAAATATGAGTATAAAAGTTTATTTATAACAATTGCAGGTTGGAGTTATTATTAAAATATGTGTTCAAGTTACACCAATTTGCTGTTGTGATAAGCGTAATTAGTATTTGGTGATGTGTATCACTGTTATGGTAAATTGATGCATACATTTCTAAAATAAACGTTTGTGTTGCCAATTTACTGCTAATTTGCTTTTACCACTTACATATATTACCACGGTGCTTGTTTGTAGGTGGTGAGCTTTGCCAGTCTGAAATTTGACCGCTCCTACAGCTGGATGGTCCTGTGTGTGCTGTGGTGCTCCATAGCTCAGTCCATCCTCCTCCCCATGTTCCTGTGGGCCTGTGACCGTTACAGGGCAGACGTCAAGATGGTCTGGGAGAAATGTGTGGCCATCATGTCCAATGATGAAGTGGATGAAGGTAAGGTCCACTGAAGACATCAGTGCTGCTTTGTTAATGATAATGCATATATTTTATACCATTGTTTATTTTGCATACCAAGATAATAAACAGTAGACAAATTTAATTAGTTCTATACATATTAGTAATTGGAAAAAAGCAACTAAACTCGCTTGTAGGACGTAATAATCTAAAAGATGCACAGTATTTATACTGCATACAAAACTCATTTTAAATAGTCATAAACTTTTAGTAGTTCAGTAATTATTAATTCTACTGTCACATGCATACATATATTCATTTTAAAGTTCCATATTATGTATGCAAAAATAAATAAATATATAAATAAAAAGGTTTTTAAATAGTAGAATATGTAATATGTTATTAGTCATTCAAACACAGCTCAAATGTTAAAGGAAGAGAAAGTAAAGAAAGTTTCATACTTTCATTTGATTTTACTATTATTATTATTATTTTACATAAATTCAATTTATTTATCATTTTTATTGTTATTTGTATTCTTTCTGCTATATTTTCTTTTTTTGGGGGGTGGGGGGTAATTATTTGGTCAAAAAATGATGATTTCCGTCATTGGATTTATCATGTGACCTACATTTTAACAAAAACCCCTTTATAAGTTTTAGCTGACATAACTGGAATGTTTTAATGTGCCTTTAAAGGCTGAATATCTGTATTCAGGCCTAGTTTCCTGTATTTGCTTTGCTGCTTTACAGTATATTCAAATAATCAATTAAAAAGGGGGAGTAAAAGCAAAATTACAGCACCATTGTTTCACTGATGCATGATGTGTCACCATTACTTAGACATCTGGGTTTGCCTATACAACATATACAACCCAGGCTCATTCTGATTACGTACTCCTATATACATTTCTGGAGAGCGCAAAATTCATCCCAGGGGCTACTTGTTTTTGCAGTTTTTGTTTTCGCAAATCCACCAGAGGCAGCTGTGTACACTTCTTCAGATCTCAAATTTCTCTTGCAAGTGCCATTCGCGCCTGCTGTTCTCGCGTAAATCCACCAGAGGTCACTGTTGAGTGACTGACCTACTGACTGACCAACTGACGACAGCCCCCCACCTTCCACTTACCCTAAATCCAACCAATAGGGTTTTTAAAAGCACCAACTGACCCGCCCACTCCCTTCCCTAAACCCAACCACAGTTTTAAAAAGCAATCCAGAAAAAGAAAAGCTCCCTAATTTGTACCACAATTTCAGATTTTACCACACTCTCACCCGGTTATTTACTTGTTTATTTTTTAGCTTTTGTTTTTGTCTCACCTGCCTTTTGGAACCGTTCTTCACCAGACTTGAACTCTGTTGTCACGTCAACTCAGCTCTGCGTCTCAAGTCCGCCAACGTATGTTGAGCTTGTAAGCGAGAAGAGGAACGCCGGCATACTGCCTCATAATGTTCGTTTTAAAGATAAAATGCAGCCATACGTTCCTCTGGCTACATAATTCGAGATCTCCAGAAATGTATATAGTGCCATGTTTTCAGAATGAGCCTATGTTGAATATATAGGCACTGTTACTACAATAAAACTTGTAGCTTTGTGTTATTTACTCCTGTAATCAAAAATAAATTAATAAATAATTGAAACAAAGTGACAAAGAAGCATCTTACACCTTTACAGAGAGTTCTGATGTTAATTTGCTGTACCTATATTCATATTTCAACCCAGGCTCATTATTGATACGTACCCCTGTATACATTTTCGGACAATGTGAAATACGTACCAGGGGGTATATTTTTTTGCAGTTTTTGTTATCGCGAATCCATCAGAGACCGCTGCGTACGCTTTTTTCAAATCTCAAATTTCTCGTGAGTGCCATTCGCACCTGCTGTACTCGCATAAATCCACCAGAGGCCACTGTCGACTGACTGACTGACCATTACCGCCACCCACCCCCTTCCCTAAACCCAACCCATAGTGTTTTAAAAAGCATCAATTGTACATCGCCCACCCATTTCCCTAACCCCAACCGAAAGTGTGTTCAAAAGCAATCCAGAAGAAGAAAACCTCTCGCAGCTGCCTGATTTTTACCACGTTTTCAGATCTTACCACATTCTCATTGTTATTTACTTGTTTATTTTATTTTTTGCCTGTTGTATTTGTCTTACCTTCTTTTTGGAACCATTCTTCTATGAAATCAAACCACGTCATCACGGTCAACTTCTCTTTGCGTCCACCAACATAAACGGCGAGCCACTGGGCAAACTGGTAACAGCAGAAAAGTCGTCCACACTGAGGTAAGTCATCAGCCTGAAAGCGCGAAAAGAAACAGAAGCCATCGGCCACATCATACCGCCCCATAGCGGTCATTTTAAAGACGAAAGGTAGCCATACGTAGCTCTGGCTACATAATTCACGTTCTCCAGAAATGTTTGCGGGGGTACGGTTTCACAATGAGTCTGCATTGTCGCATTTACTGTGTTGTTACTACATTGTTCACAACTATGACAACAATTCTCTAAAAGAAGCTTAATGGTGTTTTGGTTGCAGCTTTGGTTATAAAAATGTGTACTCAAAGATGTACCAACATACAAAAATAGTACTACAAATAGATTTCCTTTAGGTCACATGATAATTATGATCAACCACATACTATTAAAAACCAGAGGCTGTCCGAATGTACTGATGAATGTAGGTGTTAAGTGTTTGACATTGCTATTAGCAGTATTTCATTACCCTTCCTGCTATTCGGCACCATTTGCAATCATAAGTAATATGTACAAGAGATGGATTATTGTGCTCTTAATTTTACAAGTGCTCTGCTTCTTTCCAGACGGTTTGCCTTGTGTAACACAGCTCAGTTGTATGTATAAGGGTTGCTTCTTGTACTTGTGTCTCACTCAAATGCATGCTAAGCTGCCTGTGCTAACAGCTGATCTCATCTGTCATCCCGCTGTGTCCCCCATTTTGCCTTAAGATCAGCATTTCACATTGCCCTACAACTGTTTTGAAGGATTCGAAAGAAATCGTTACATCCCTTACAGAGATTTTCTTCCTTCCCCAAACCGAACTGTAAGGGAATTTCGTTTAATTCCATTCTATAGCACTTCTTAAGTAGTAAACAGCAACAGTCAGTCGTGAGTATCAGACTATTGTGTGATTTCACATGAAGACATGCTCTAATCTTAATGCGGACCCCCAAAAAAATAAATGTTTAAAAGGGAATTTGTTTCTCCTACCTATTCGTCTGTCTGTCTGTCTGTCTGTCTGTGTATTCTGAGCACATTGATCTTTAATCCTGATACATATATGCTTTCTGCGTTTGCAGAAAACAGCCAGGATGGAGGCATTCATCCGGACTTAATATTTGACAGACCGTTTGACTATAGCACCGCTGGTGATATCATGACGGTAGAGCGTATTGCCAAGTACGAATTCTCAACCTTAGAAAGGGGGGGCTATCCATTGAGGGAGCTTCAGGAAGATAAAATGCACTATTTGCAGGTATATTTCCATTGATTTTGTTTTTCAAATTTATATTTGACTTTTATTTTGAACAAATTAAAACAAATGTGCATGCAATGGCCCTCGACCTTTGTAGTCACTAAACACTTTTACCGGAATCCTTTTGCATTCCTGTTGAAGCCGTTTTCAAAGGTCAGACTGAAATTGGAGAACTCTTGTTGTGTGTGAGAAAATGTGATCTAACACATATTTTTCTTCACCCAAGTGGTATTTCTGAATGTAGGCCTACTGTTGCAGGGCTCATGTGACGACTGCCACTGATGCCTTTTTTTAGATTGTATTTTAACGTTAAAAGCTTGAAGTCATCGCAAAATATAAATGAATGAATAAACAAAACATGCTCAGAATGTCTGACTAACGTGACATCAAATTGTATGGAGACACCGATTTTGTTCATTATGAGTTGTAGAGGCACAGCTGATATGTGATCTGTGTGGAAGTTCATGCTTTCATGACATCAAAATTTTGAATAGAATTCATACTATTAACTGCAGTAAAATGTACAGCTGTGCAATGCGTTCACTTCAAACTTTTAACCATTCAAATTGCCCATTAACACTCACATGTAACCTCCACATGTAACTTTCATGGGCCTTGATTATTATCAGTTTCACCTGTCATCCATTTTTCTCTCTATATGAATTAACCGATGATTAACTGGAATGAGAAATTAGACTTGGAGGTTAAATGTGGAGAATACGCCATAAACGTGTATGCCAAACACTTCCCAAAGCTCTGTTTGAGAATCGGCAGTGCTTGACTGCTTCCCATTGCTGATTTACTGCTATATACTGTACATTGCACGAATCAACGTTTGAAATTCTCTTCAAAGTTTATAGAACTGCCATTAACATTGTGTTTGTTAGAACTGTTTCAAAGACACTTGGCAAAAAGCACTGATGCTTATTGATTAGAACTGGAAAACAATGTTTAAAATGCATTAGACTGTATCCGAAATCGACTCCTATACCCCTATTCACTACTGGCTAAATCAGTCCACTTAGGCCATGTCCATATGTACACAAGCTTTCCCTTTTTTCGTTTTTATGCACATGAATACCCAAAAATGCACTGTGATGGTTGTTAAGAGCACCTCAAACTAACTGGCGGAG
Source organism: Danio albolineatus (assembly GCA_903798035.1). Lineage (NCBI taxonomy): Eukaryota > Metazoa > Chordata > Actinopteri > Cypriniformes > Danionidae > Danio > Danio albolineatus. The sequence continues at coordinate 14,687 of CAIGQQ010034105.1, read as the reverse complement.
ATAATAACACATTTCACATTCAAATCAAATGAAGAATTAAATATTGTCACCAGGGCTTCACGGTAGCACTGTCGCCTCACAGAAAAAAGGTCGCTGGTTCGACTCTGCTGCACTAGTTGGCGTTTCTGTGTGGAGCTTGCATGCTCTCCCCGTGTTCGCATGGGTTTCCTCCTGGTACTCCGCTTTCCCCCACAGTCCAAAGACATACGCTATAGGTGAATTGGGTAAACAAAATTGGCTGTTGTGTATGAGTGTGTGCAAGTGTTCATGGGTGTTTCTCAGTACTAAGTTGTGGCTGGAAGGACATCCGCTACGTAAAACATATGCTGGAATAGTTGTCGGTACATTACGCTGTGGCGACCCCTGATAAATAAGGAACTGAGCCAAAGGAAAATTAATAAATGAAGTATTTCTGCCAAGAAATTGGCTACAAGTTAATGTAAACATGAGAATAGATGCAAATTATCGATATGTGAACGACACTGAATACGGGATGTGTTTGGCACGAATGTGCAGAATTTGCCTCGTTTGTGTCTTTCACGTTTCTTATCGACCCAGCTGTGTTGGCCAATGAGAAAGGAAAAAACGCTGGTGTCATGAGGAAAAACTCCAGTTGTAGTGTCCATACAATCACACTGTCAGAAAATCTTTACCCTCCTTGCTGAAAAAGCAGCTTAAACCAGCCTAAACTGTTTTTATCTGGTCGACCAGCCTGGTTTTAGAGAGGATTTGGCCATTCCAGGCTGGTTTCCAGCTATTTCCAGTCTGGTCTTAGCTGGTCAGGCAAGGATATGACCAGCTAAAACCAGCTTAACCAGCCTAGACAGGCAGGGAGCCCAGCCAAAACCAGCTATTTCCAGCTTAAACCAGACTGTTTTTAGCTGGTCATTTGCCAGCCTGACCAGCTAAGACCAGACTGGAAATGGCTGGAAACCAGTCTGGAAATGACCAAAACCCCTCTAAGTTGATTGTTGCAGCAGGGCTGGTATGAGTTTTCTAAAAGTTTTGCTTTCAATCACCCAATACTGTGGGGTTTTTTTGTGTGTGAACAAACAACGAAACCATGTAGAAAAAAAACTGTGGTTTCAAAAATACCAGTGTTTGTGTGGACAGAGCCTAATATAGTCCACTAGAAGAAGTGAATGGCAGAACGTTTTGCTGGTTGTTAAATCCCTCAGATGGATTAGATTTTAAACTTCTTGGTCAGACACTGTTATAGTTATTTAAGACTTAACTATCACTTAGTATTTTCATTTCTGTTAGGTGTCCGAATTAGAATTCCGCATTGGACGGCATCTTTTGGACAGATGCGAGAATTAATTAGTCACAGGAACACTCACAGTGCATCATGGATATTCTCTAGTCATTGAGTGTACATCGTTTGTACACTCATTATTGTGGTTTTTTGTGGCACTGGTTGAGTGCTCTTCAGAACATCCACTATGGTTTCGGACATCACTACAAATGGCTTCTCCCTCAAATTGTGCACAATTTGTATAACGACGATTTCGGATACAGTTTCATACTACAGAATAATAATCAGTGTTCTTTTTCAATTTCACCAGTGTTTTGCATCATCCTCATTGAGTATTAGAACATCATTGGGAAGTACAAGCTGCTTAGTACAAGCTTTGCTGTCAAGCCATTCAGAATAATAAATGCTCCTAATCAATCATATTTAACGCTGCTAAACAACTGTAATGTTTCATTAATAGGCAGCACATTACAAATAAAATGACAAGCTTTTATAAAACAGACATACAGCTGAAGGCGAGATTATTAGCCATCCTGTTTTAAAAAAAAAAAAACATTTCCAAGTATATTTTTTAGTGTGGCTAGAATAAAATCAGTTTTAAAATATGTTTAAGATCAGTATTATTTGGCTCCTTAAGAGTTATTATTTTTTGACTGACTAAAGAACAACCCAATGACTTTCCTAAATAACCTAATTTACCTCGTTAATCCTATTAATTTAGTCATGCTTTTAAATTGCACCTTAAGCTGAATATAGATATCTTAAATAAATTTAAAAAAACAAAGAAATTAGTTATTAAAACTATTGTTTAAAAATGTGTTAAACTAATAAAGTCTTTGTTAAACTGCATTTGGGAAATATTTGAAGAAGAATTACCATTTCACAGTAGGGCTAATAAGTTTGTCTTCAGCTGTATGTATAGGTTTTAAAAATGGCAGGCAATAAATATTTTATAATATACAATTAGGCTTGTTTATAAGTTGATAATTGATTAAACAGATGACATCATCAGCATTGTTGTTTAAGCAAATCTAACCAGTGAGCTATCAGAAGAAAAGCAAAAGAAAAACACAGAATGCAATTGCTTTAATGATGCTTTGCTTCCCTCTACTGGCCTCAATCAGACCTCATAATGCATAGGGCTTCCTTGTAAACTGCTGGCTCATTCCTGCATTTATCAATACAGTCGCTTCCGTGCTAGGCTTGTGCTGTATGCTTTGGATAGTGTATTCAAAGCTCTTTCCAATACTAAAAACTAATTTTATGTCTTTCCTGTGTAGTTCTCAGAACAATGTGGAATGTGAGTATCTGTTTGTAGAATGAGTGATTGTAAACAATACAAAAAAAAATTCAATTAAAATAACAAAGAACTTCCCAGCAAGCATTTTTGTGTTTAATAGATGTCAAATACATCCAAAAATAAACATCTTGGCTAAAAGGAGTACATTTAAACTGTCAACATAAGACTAATAAACGTCTAACAATATTCCCAAACATAGACTAGTCATCAAATAACCACACTGCTGTTTGTTCAAACTACTCATTTAAAAAGAGCTGAAACAACACGATTCCTGACATCTGTCTAATTTGTCTAATACAGTGTTTCCCAACCCTGTTCCTGGAGGCACAACCACAGTACACTACCTGACAAAAGTCTTGTCAATTAACCAAGTTTTAGGAACAACAAATAACAATTTGACTTCTAGTTGATTGTTTGGTATCAGAAGTGGCTTACAGTATATGAAAGGCGAAGGCCTCGAGATTACGCTTGTTTACCAACATGATCATGCCTTGATTTTAAATTATTTCATTAGGACAGTAAGGTCTGACTTTGCTTAGGCAAAAGTCTTGTCACTTAACAGAATTAATGTACAGTTTACAATATAAAGTCATGGAGCAGTGGGAAAAGAATTAATATTGTGTTTAACTCCCATGAGCTTGGAGGACTGCACCCACACATCTCTGCAATGACTCAAATAACTTATTAATAAAGTCCCAGAGTTCATCAAGATTCTTTGGATTCATCTTTAATGCCTCCTCCTTCATCTTACCACAGACATGCTCAATAATGTTCATGTCTGTTGACTGGGCTGGCCAATCCTGGAGCACCTTGACCTTCTTTGCTTTCATGAACTTTGATATGGAGGCTGAAGTATGAGAAGGAGAGCTACCTGCTGATGAATTTGCCCTCTCCTGTGCTTTTTAATGTAATGTGCAGCACAAATGTCTTGATACCCCAGGCTGTTGGTGTTGCCATCCACTCTGCAGATCTCTCACACGTCCCCAAACTATGACTGACCCCAAACCATAATTGTTATGTCCCCAAAGTGGTCTGATTTCTGTGAGAATCTTGGGTCCATGTGGGTTCCATTATGTCTTCTGCAGTATTTGTGATGATTGGGATGCAGTTCAACAGATGATTCATCAAAATAATTTGACCTTCTGCCACTTTTCCAAATGATTAACTAGAAGTCGTTATTGTTTGTTGTTCTTACAACTGGGACTAATGACAAGACTTTTGTCTTGATTTTGGGAGTGTACATATTTTGGATTTCTCCCTTATCTGACCCATTCATTTCAGGCTTTTTTCTAATGTTCTGATGAGTTGATTCAAGTGTGTTTGATTAGGGAGAGGTTGAAAATGTGTACTGTTGGTGTGCCTTCAGGAACAGGGTTGGGAAACACTGGTCTAATAGATGACTAAAACTTTTTAGTCATCTGTCCCAAATGTAGCTTTGCTATGGACCCTTTTCACAAGCCTGTTATGACGCATTTAACACTCATCAGCAACTCAAATATTTGAAAGGTTTTAATATTTAGATGTTGTTTTAAACAAAACGGAACATTTATATGCATTTATGTATGTAGTATGTCATCTTTGCTTCAAACACAAGAACGAATTACCTCGTGCGAGGCGTTTCTAATACAGCGTCTATGCGATAGGACAGTCTATTTGAAGTTATTCTCTCCTCTGGCTGCAGTCATCAGTCTCACATGATTTTATTTATTTGTTTTTTCTTATTCTGAAAATCTTTATAGCATCATCATGCAGTTTTTAGTATTATTATTATTATTTGAGCAAATAAGATTGTAAAACAGGGCGCCACGGTGGCCTAGTGGTTAGCACGTTCGCCTCACAGCAAGAAGGTCGCTGGTTCGATCCCCGGCTGGGCCAGTTGGCATTTCTGTGTGGAGTTTGCATGTTCTCCCCGTGGTTGCGTGGGTTTCCTCCGGGTGCTCCGGTTTCCCCCACAGTCCAAAGACATGCGGTACAGGTGAATTGGGTAAGCTAAATTGTCCAGTGTATGAGTGTAAATGAGAATGTATGGATGTGTTTCCCAGAGATGGGTTGTGGCTGGAAGGGCATCCGCTGCGTAAAACAAATGCTGGATAAGTTGGCGGTTCATTCCGCTGTGGCGACCCCGGATTAATAAAGGGACTAAGCCGAAAAGAAAATGAATGAATGAAGATTGTAAAACAATTATTTGTTGTATTCTCCCCTTCACTGCCCTCAAAGTTTTCCCAACGATGATGACTTCCGCTACTGAGAAACCCGGAAATGTGAAAAGGGTCTCAAGCCAAGAGGTCTATATTTAGACGTCTATTAGACATTTTTTTTAAACACAAAAAGTCTTGGTGGGTTAATGTAACGCTCAAAACATTTAAATATCCCTATAATATTTCATATTTAAAAACCTCTATGAATATTAATACTTTAAAGGTAAAGCAAACCTGTTCTGCCATCAAAGTCTTCAGAAGAGACGCAAAAGCATAGAGAGAACACGTGCAATTTTCTTACAGTATATTGAGCTGGAAGCACAAATGAGTAGACTTTAGCTTTTATAAAGTGCTGGTTCATTTGTGTGTGTTTTGCTCCAGGTGCCCCCTACAAGAAGATACTCCCACGACGAAACCGACATGTGGACCACCGGTCAGATCCCGTCTTACCTGCATCGCTGGGGCTCCACAGAGGACATCATCGGCATCCCGCAATACAACTCGCCGCGCCACGAGAGGCGTCGGAGCAGCCCGGCCTCCTACCGCGAGGAGAGCCACCCTCACCGCAAGAGGAGGCGATCCGAGGACATGCATTCGCTCAAGCAGATTCCCCGAGTCGAGCGTTATGAGGACAATTTCAAGTGTTTTAGCCGCGACGAAGTGATTAATTTCATCGACGAGACACCATTGGCTAGTCCGATGAGGAGCCCGCGGCGAGCTTCTGCCATCTCTCTGATCCCAGAGTCGTTCCAGCAGCACATCGTCTTGTTGCCACACTTCCCGCTCACACACTTTGAGCGCGAACCTCAAGTGTTGAGACGCTGCTCAGGAGCCACGATATCTGAGATCCCTCAGGATACGCCGAGGAAGGCCAAAGATGGCAGCGCAGCCGGCGAAGGGTCTGGCGTTAAGGGATGCCTTGAACACAGGCACGATGCTAGGAATGCACCAGAGCTGGTTCCATTGGGTGCAAGGACCGGGGATCAATCTTCTCCAAGTATTAGGACAGGACAGGTAAACGCATCTGCTTGGGTGGACCACAAACACCTGTCTAAAGGTGAAAGCAAAGCAAGCACAAATAGTTTTATAAGCTCACAATCTGCATCGTCTGGCTATATCACTTTTCACTCGGAATCCATAGGATCCACACACTAAGGAACAGTTGTTTGTTTGTTTTTTTGGAGTATTATAAAATAGTCCCTGATATGTTTATTAGTATTACAGCTTTGACTATGTGGAATGTTTTGTAATCTAGGAATTGGGATTTTTGAGATGTGGTTGATCTAAAACGACATCGGGAAATCATTTTTGCCTTGTAGTGTGTTACTGATGCAAGGCTAGATTTTGGGATTGGCAAGTGAGGTCAAGCCGAGCGGCAGGTAAGTGTCTTGAAGTCAGCACTTATGTAATGTGAGATATCATATATATATATAATTGTTTGAATTAATTTAATTGTATTCATTTTTTTAACCAAAGTATCACTAGAAGTTAAAACATTTCTCAAGTATTTTTTATATCTCCTACATTCATGGTTATATATATTACAATTTAGCCCAAATTGCCCTTCTCTCATACATATATAGGGGAAAGGAGTCATCCAAAGACTTGTACCCAGCAGGAAATGATGATCCAGATGCCTCTGTAGTGAAATAGCACATTTTTTGTTTGTGGGAGAGTTGATATTTCAGTAAACAGATGTCTGAATCATTTTATTCTCTCCGTTTAATGAAACCTCAAAGGTCAACTTGGCAGTGAAACAGTTTACATAGAGTTTCTTTTCAACACTTCAGCTCACAGAGCTTTTCAGCTAACTCTTTAACTGTGTTTTTGTTGTTTCTGATGGTGTGGCATGTTTCTTTTCAAGTAAACAAAGAAGATATTTTGTTATATTGTTTAAATCCATATTTTTAAAGCACAAGGTTCTCTTTGTACATCCAGAAGTGATTGCCAAAAGGCTTAAAAAAATGTTTCATTTCACAGATATGTTTTGAAATGAGTTTGTGTTAAGTGCTTTGTGATGATTGAACATGTATATCTGATGCATTGTTATTCTCATGATTACAGTCTTATTTGTCTGGTAGCCCGTAACAAAGTTTGGTATGACAAGTGACACTGTTTAAAAGCACCCACAGCGACACACACTTTATTTTATTTTTTTACAAAATAAGTGACATGATCTTTTGTCTTGTGGAGAAAAGGATCTTTTTAGAAGCTGGTGTAATTTGATTTAATAGAGGAGACATAAGCAGTCAATCAGAATCGGATATTTGATGTAGTATGTTATGTTGTATATGACCACATTTTCTACACATCGTACCCCAAGATTTTAAAATTGTTTGTTTTTGTTAATTTACATACATAAAAAGATATCTGTTTAATGCCAACATGCACATTTATACATTTCATACAGCCAGATATTGGTGTTGAAATATAAAATGGTGCTTGATACTAGGCAGCTTTGTTCGGATTCACGAGGACGTTCTTTAAATTTCATGTGGGAACCTGCAGATTGCCCTCATAATCAAACATACTAAGAGTCTTCCTCCTCCTATACTCCAGATGGCTGTAAACATTTCTGTCCCCTTAAATTTATTGGCTTTTGTAGACAAAGTCATATTTTATCATAACTGGGATGCTATTAAAATGAACATGTAAAGGTTTCTATCTGGTGGAATATATGCATTGACTAAAATCATCTTGAAATGGCCTAAGCCTTGTTTTATATATGACCACTTACGGTACATATGACAACTTAGAAATATATGTAGCACTGAAACCTAAATAAGTCACTTTGACAGATAAATATGAGCTTAACTTTACACTACCTGACAAAAGTATTGTTGTCGATCCCAGTTGTAAGAGCAACAATTAATAACTTGACTTCTAGTTGAGCATTTGGAGAAGTGGCAGAAGGTAGATTTTTGTGTTGAATCATCTGTTGAACTGCATCCCAATCATAACAAATACTGCAGAAGACCTATTGGAACCTGCATGGACTCAAGATTTTCACAGAAATCAGGCAAGTTTGGTAAAAGAAAAATCCTGGTTTGGGGTTACATTCAGTATGGGGGCATGTGAGAGACCTGCAGAGTGGATGGCAACATCAACAGCCTGAGGTATCAAGACATTGTGCTGCCAATTACATTACAAAGCACAGGAGAGGGCAAATTCTTCAGCGTGATAGCGCTCCTTCTCATACTTAAACCTCCACATTAAAGTTCCTAAAAGCAAAGAAGGTCAAGGTGCTTCAGGATTGGCCAGCCCAGTCAACAGAAATGAGCAATATTGAGCATTTCTGGGGTAAGATGAAGGAGGAGGCATTGAAGATGTATCCAAAGATTCTTGATGAACTCTGGGAGTCACTGCACCATGACTTTATATTCTATACTGTACATTATTTCTGTTAAGTAACAAGACTTTTGTCTAAGCAAAGTCAGACCTTACTGTCCTAATTAAAAAAATAAAGTCAAGGCATGATCATATTTTATTTTGGTAAAATAAGAGTAATCTAGAGGCCTTCGCCTTTCGTATAAGCCACTTCTGAGACCAAATGATTAACTAGACGTCAAGTTGTTATTTGTTTTTTCTAAAACTTGGATAGGCAACAAGGATTTTGTCAGATAGTATATGGTTGATATGATCACTATTAAAGAATCAGTATTGTTTATCATTTTGAATATGAATAATGCAGCCAGACTTGTTCAGGTTTAATCAAGCTCTTATACATTACAAATTATTGGGTAAAAAAACTATATATGGTAACATAATTAACATTGATTACAATATAATAATTATTTTAAGTCATATAAATTAAATTGACTTGCAGTAACCCTTGGCTTTTCCATGAGTGTCCTATAGAGGGTTAAAATGTAATAAATGAAGCTTTACAAACATCAGAGGTTAAAAAAGGATCACTGATATTTTGTTGAAGTATGACTTCATCTAGAAAACTCTGTACCATACTGTAGTTCACAATTCAGGGAGGGAGGAGTTTCTTCTGTTGAAAACAAAGAAGACATTTTGAAAAATGTCCTTAGTCAATTGCCACAGCCATATCACCCTTCGATCTGCAACCTGTGTGAGTCCTAATGCCCCAGTATAATGAAGGGGACACCATACTATCAATAAGCACTGTCTTTCGGATGAGACGTTAAACCGAGGTCCTGACTGTCTGTGGTCATAAAAAATCCCATGGCATTTTTTCGTAATGAGTAGGGGTGTAACCCCACTGTCCTGGTCAAATTCCCTCCATTGGCCCTTACCAATCATGGCCTCCCAATCCTCCCATCCACTGAATTGGCTCTATCTCTGTCTCTCCACTCACCCTTTTCCTAGTGTGTGGTGAGCGCAGTGGCGCCGTTGTCTTGTGGCTGCCATCGCATCATCCAAGCAGATGGAGATACCAGTGTGGAGGGTTTACTACCCTTTTGTTATGTTCGGGATAAAAGTATCCACTAAAAAAAAACTGCTTTTTCATTTTTTTTTTTGTGCATACATTGGTTAATCAACCTCAGTCCTGATCAAAACTACTAAATTGCTTAGAAAGTTACAGGATTTTAACTCTTTCATTGTCAAATTCATAAATGATGTCACTGATTTGGTGAAAAAAAAACACAAAATGTATTGTTTATATAAAAAGTAATTTTGAACTGGATTTTTTAAACCTTTTATCAAAGTCTTGGACGTGAAACATTGTTTTCCATTAATTTTTATTTTTTTCTCCCTAATTTACTGTTGGTCACTCTTTTAGCCCTATTGACCTCCATTATAACCATGACATCATACAATCATGCATTATAATCATACATCATATAATCATGCATCGATGTTGGGAAGAGTTCAAATTTATCATGTACTGTTCATCATCAGTTGGCACCTTTAACCCTTTAGATAAAACCCTTTATATTAACCCCGTGCAAAAAAAAAGTTTAGTTTCTGGGTTTTATATGGAGTTTAAAAGCAAATTAAAATGTGTGTATGTGTGTTTGAGAGTGAGAGATTGACCTTTACGCAATTACCTTGATGCTTCTGAGAAAATTCAAACATGCATCTCAGCAGTCAGAACTACATGGAGTAAATAAAAACAAAGACTGTGTATTTATGCAAAAGTAAATGTGGCTATAATGGAAGTCAATAGGGCAAAAATAGCCACCAACAGTAAATTAGAGAGAAACAATGAAAATCTAACAATGCATCAAAACCAATGTTACTAATCGTTCACAAGTCCAAGACTGTGATAAAAGGGAAAAAATACAGTCAACAATTAGTTTTTTTTTAATATTGAAAATACGTCATTTTGTGTGTTTTTTCACAAATCAGTGACATCATTCGGCAATTAAAGAGTTAAAATCCTGTAAATTTCGGAACAATTTAGTAGTTTTGATCAGGACTGTGAATGATTAACACATTTATGCAACATTTTTTTTATATTTATCTGATGCATTTTTACAGCAGTTAATTTTTGTGGATGTTTTGATCCCGAACATAACAAAAGTAAATTTGAACAGTGCGCAAGGTTAAACAAAGTAAATTGTTTGTGCTCAGACAATTTAGTGCTAGAGAAGGATTTAGTGAGAGAGAGAGTGAGAGCTTCAACACGTGGATTTGGTTTTATTCACTGGGGTTCAGGTGTTCTCGCAGTTGTCTTTTGAGAGATACCAGTAAATCTGCAGTCCGAGTGGAAATGGGAAGATCATTCCACCAGCGTGGAACATTGAATAAAAATGTTTTGGAAAGTGATTTATAGCAGGGGTGTCCAAACTCGGTCCTGGAGGGGCCGGTGTCCTGCAAAGTTTAGTTCCAACCCCAATCAGACACACCTGGGCTAGCTAATCAAGCTCTTACTAGGCTTTCTAGAAACATCCTTGCAGGTGTGTTGAGTCAAGTTGGAGCTAAAATATAGAGGACACTGGCCCTCCAGGACCAAGTTTGGACATGCCTGATTTATATCCTTTTTGCAATGTCACCACAAGTCAGCGCTCGCTCCCCGACCGGAGGCAACCGAAGGACCTTTGTTGTTTATAAATTCCAGTTTTGATGAGAATGTTGATGTTCTCGTGTCACACTGTTTGTGTCCCAATTTGTAGCTCATCACTGTCCGAACCAGTGCCTGAATTCATGCACAAGATCTACTGATAAACGACCTCTGGAGGGTACTGATTGAGACGCAGCCTAGAAACATTGATCTGCTTACTGTGCCTTCTTGGAGCGCTCTTCTAACAAGCTGATTATCTAAATCAGGTAAACAAGAGAGACAAGCGAACTAATCAGTGCTGGGGATTGAAAGCCACTGCTATTGTATAAAGTTCTTATATTTACTGACACCATGAGAAAGTGCTTGTCCTCTATCCTCCAGACCAATGAGTATAACACCTTTCTGTACTGCCTCAAAGCTTCTTGTTGTGACTATTAAGTCAAGCTCAGAGCTGCTAGGAAGGTACGCTTCCTCCTCTAGTTTCTGCTGACATAATATCCTGCCACCAAAACCTAATAAGCTGCACCTCAGACACAGAGACTATTCTTCAGATTCTCTTCCTCTCACCACCTCCTCCCACTTCTTCTCTTCAGCAGCTACATCCCTGTTAAGGTGGCAACCAGTTCTCAATACCACTTCCTGACAGCAGACCTCCTCCCACACACGTCCTCTCCCTTTAGAGAGAAAGAGCTCATCAAAGTTTATTGTGCCCGCCATCCTACTACCAGCTCCTCAGAACCAGTGCTGTCCCGGAGAACAACCCACTCTATGACAACCAGTCTGGCTTAATAAGCAGATGCTCCACGGAGAATGCAGAGAGTTCAGTTGCTGAAACTCTTTAGCTGGTAAGAACGAACTCTAAGTCATCTGTTCTTTTCTGATAGACATTTCTGTAGCCTTTAACACAATAATCAGCAGACTCTCCTGGTCACCATTTCTGACTTGATGATCGTGGGTACGGTACTTTGGTGGTTTTAAATCATGACCTTTATTTCTAAAACACTTTGTTATTTATAACGGAGATTGTGCCAAAGCAGCCAACAGGGATGAACATGCAGTAACACAATCAGGTACAAACTTTTCTCATTGTTTACTATTGTCTAATTCAATGTTCTAGCTAGATTATTCACTTTAATCTCAGTACTAACATTATTTTGAAGGATGGGATTCACTGTAGGACAGACCAACTGACCTCAACTAAGCAAGGTGAAGACAACAGTGACAAGAAACCCAAAATTCAACAATTGACAAAAACTGGAGAGAGAAAAACTCTATGGGAAGATTAGTTGTCTGCTGGTCAAATGAACGGAAAGGCAAAGAGATGTTTATCATTGGAAGAAATTATTGGCGTATTATTGGTAATTTATTTTATTTTATTTATTTGTTTATTTATACAGGGACAATGTACAACATGACATGTTGTGCCAGAGTTAGCTATAAAGCTAATTTACATCTGTAGTCCCCGGGCAGGAAGTTGTAACAAATTTAGTAAACAAATTTAACAGTAGAAAAATACACGATACACTTAAAGTACAATACATACAATACATTAGTCAATAAAATCAAATCAAAGCAGTGGTTACATATTCGATTTTGTTTAAGCCAAATTTTAAGAAGAGTTTTAAAATGATCAAAAGTGGTACTCTCTCTGATATGCACTGGTATTTTATTCCATCTTTCTGCTGCTTTTGACTGAAAAAACTGATTGTCCAAAAGCAGTTCTCTTAAGTTTAACTGAACAATCACCTCTAACCGATGACCTTGTCTTTCTTATATTGTCCTTACAGACAATTACACATTGTTTGAGGGGTGGTGGAGCGAGATCATTAAATATCTTAAACATTAAACACACATCAGCATAAAATAAAAAAACTATCGAATGTTAATAATTTATATTGTGCGATACAGTTACAATAATGAGAGCTCCTTGTTTTTTTGGCTAAAAGTTTTACAGTTTGTTTATAGATTATGTACAATGGTGTAATGTTCGTGTGGGACCAGCTTGAGGCACAATAAGATAAGTGAGGGAAAATCATTGTATTCATAAAATTTTAGCAGCAGTCAAAGGTAACTGATGCCTGATGTTTCTATAAATCCTCAGGCTTGCTCTAGCACTTTCAGAAACTTTCTTAATATGTTTTTTAAAATTTAAATTAGAGTCAATGATTATACCTAAATATTTAAAATGATCAACTATATTTATTACTTCTCCATTAACTAAAATATCTGAGCAATGCTCCTCATTTTTCTTAATTGAAAAAAAAAACATTCCCACAGTTTTACTTACGTTGAGGGTAAGACAAGAACGACATAACCAGTCTGAAACTTTCTTGAGTGCAGCAGCGATGCAGATCCCATCTTGTCCAGTGTTCCAGTACGAAACAGCAAGGAACCCAGGAGTAGTGTTTGATGACCAGCCAGTTTGTGCACTATAAAATTAGGAAAAAAACGACCCATCCTCTACCTTTAGTGGAGTAGAGAACATTATCTTCAGCTTAACATAGTGGATCACGTGTTCTGTTCAACTAAAAAACTGGAGAACAAAAACTATTTAAAACACCTTTGGTAGGGAACAAGTTAAAGTTTGAAAGTTAACAATTAATTTAGCTCTTGAGAGACTGTTGAACGTGTAGTTGATGGCTGAGCTCCTGAAAACCAGTAATGAGGTGTTATGTATAAGCCCTAAAGTTCTTCAAGGCAAGATGGTTCTATTTATTCATTCATTTTCTTTTCGGCTTAGTCCCTTTATTAACCTGCCACGGAGGAATGAACCACCAACTTATCCAGCATATGTTTTACGCAGTGAATGCCCTTCCACCTGCGACCCATCACTGGGAAACATTCAAAAATACATACACTATGGACAATTTTCATTCATTCATTCATTTTCTTTTCGGCTTAGTCCCTTTATTAATCCGGGGTCGCCACAGCGGAATGAACCGCCAACTTATCCGGCATTTGTTTTACGCAGCGGATGCCCTTCCAGCCACAACCCATCTCTGGGAAACACATCCATACATTCGCACACATACACTATGGACAATTTTAGCTTACCCAATTCACCTACCACATGTCTTTGGACCTGTGGGGGAAACCAGAGCACCCTGAGGAAACCCACGCGAACAGGGAGAACATGCAAACTCCACACAGAACAATATCAGCAAGTATTATTTAATTAATAACCAGCCATATATGGTGTATTGGGTGTTCCTGTGGGGTACCGATTGAATGTACTTATTTTTCAATGTTTATTATTCACCGTGTAACATCAGAACGCAGTTCTTGGTGCATGTGCAGCAAAGGTGGGTACCACATTTTTGTCACTTGGTCCTGGCGGGCCGGTGTCCTGCAGAATATAGCTCTAACCCCAGTTACACACCTGAACCAGCTACTCAAGCTCTAACTATCATACACTCTAAAAAAAAAAAAAGGTTCTTCAGTGGTTCTTCAGAAGTTCTTTGCGATATTTGAGGTGCTATTTAGCACTTTTACTGTGTAAAGAACCTTTAAAGCACCATAAAGGTTTTTCAGTGTTCTTTGGGGTGTTTAAAGTGCTATATAGCACCACTACTACTGGTAAGCACTTGTACTTATAGCTAATTCTCATAACTCTTATGCCGGTTTTATTTGCGGAAAGGGTAAAGTAACATTATGAGCACCTTAAAATATAGGTGCTATATAGCACCATTTGACAAAAGTACTATATAGCACCTATTTTTTTAAGGTGCTGTATAGCACCAAAAAAGGTTCCCCCCTCGTTACGACCAAAGAACCAGTTTTGGTGCTATTTAGCACCTTTTTTTTTTTAGAGTGTACTAGAAACGTATGGGCAGGTTGGCAACTAAATTTTGCAGGATATCAGCCCTCCTGGACAGAGTTTGGGCACCTTCCTTTAGATCAGTGGTGCTCAGCCCTGTTCCTGGAGATCTACCTTCCTGCACATTTCACTTGCAACCCTTA